>PITA01010052.1:5459-74160 GCA_004023965.1 Spilogale gracilis
ATTGAGGGTGATTATTGATAGATATGTTTGTATTGACATCATGTTGCCTATGGAGTTCATGTTTCTATAAGTTACCTCTGTATATTTCTGTTTTGTGTCACTCTTGGGTTCATTTCTCCTCTAAAGAACCCCTCTTAGTATTTCTTGTAGTGCTGGCTTGGTGGTTGCATAATCTTTTAGACCTTGGCGGTCTTGGAAGTTCTTTATTTCTCTTTCCATTTTGAAAGTCAACCTTGCTGGATACATTATCCTTGGTTGCATGTTTTTGTCATGTAACTTCCTGAATATGTCTTGCCAGCCCTTTGTGGCTTGCCAGGTTTCTGTGGAAAGGTCTGACGTTATTCTGATGGTCCTCCCTCTATAGGTAAGGGATTGCTTTCTCCTAGCTGCCCTTAAGACATATTCTTTGGTTTTATGATTTGAGAATTTTGCTATTATGTGCCTGGAAGTTTTTCTGGCCTCATTGATCTTGGGGGGGTGTCCTCTCTACTTGTAGGACATGAGCATTTGTTTCATTCCTCAGATTTGGGAAATTTTCATCCATGATTTGTTCAACAATATTTTCTAGGCTTCTCTCTCTCTCTCAATTCCTTCAGGGATTCCAATAATTCTGATATTGTAGCGTTTCATGGCATCATTCATTTCCCTTATTCTGTTTTCTTGGGATTTTAGTTGTTTGCTCCAAGACTTCTCTTGCTCCTCCTTCTTAATACATCTGTCTTCTAAATCACTGATACGATCTTCAGCTTCACTTACTCTGGCTGTTAGCATATTTAAATTAGATTGCATCTCATCTAAAGCCTTTCTAACCTCAGCTTTCACTTCTGTTACTGTGGCTTCCACTTTGAGACTAATGTTCTTTTCTAAATTGACTATTGCTTGGACTATTGCTGCCCTGAATTCCATATCTGTCATATTGTTTATGTTCATTTCCAGCAATTCTGTGACCGAGGTTGCAGTCTCAGGGTTCTTCTTCTGTTGGGTGTTCCTTCTCCGAGTCATTGTGGCGAGGAGTGGTTGAGGCGGTGTATGGCTAGATATATCAGCCACTATCTAGGTGGATTGGTCGTTGGAAGGTTTTGGAGCAACCAGAGTTCACCACCGAAAAGGGAGGAGAAAGAAAAAAGAAAACGGAAGAGAGGAAGCAAGAAAAGAAACCCCTGCCAGAGCGGGGCCCGGTGATAGGATTTATATGGTACAAAACTGTTACAGGGTAAAGAAAAGGGTTATCAAGGGTAAATGAAGAGATCAAAAAGTGAAGCCCAACCTATATGATCCCCAAGACCTGTATTTATATAATATAAAAGCAAAGACAATTACACAAACACACTGACAAACTAGAATGGGAAGGTGAGGGCAGACACTCCTTGTGGGCAAGGAATGCGTTTCAGATGCTCCCGAGTTTGTCTTGTTATTATTGTTGGAGGAGTCCACTTTCAAAAGATATAGGGGGATTAGAACTGGTTGTATATAGGGGTAGTATTGAATAGGGATGTGGGATTGACTTGAAGCTTGTATCTACATGTACACGTAAAAGAGAGAATAAAGGAAAGAGGAGAGAAGAAAGGGAAAAACAGAGAGAGCGAACAGGGAAACAAGGGGCAACAACAAAAGCAGAAAATACAGGAGTGTGTTTGAAAAAATTTCAGAGTAAAAAAGAAAAAAAATAAAAAAAAATAAAAAAATGTTATGGGGTGTTGTATTGGGTATCACACTGTGATAAGAAGGGGGCTAAAAATTGAAAGAAGAAAAACCGTGAGAATGTATTTTTAAGCTTAAAGTGGAAGCTTTAAAAGTAAAAATAGAAAAAAGTTTAAAAAAGTAAATGAGGTGGAAAACTGTATCAATGAGTTGTAGGGCTTTTGGTACTTGTAGTTAGTGCCAGGAATTTAATAAATTGCCTTTCCCCCGATTTGGGGTTTTGCATTGGAATGTTGTCCTCCTGAGCTTCTGGCTTGCTTTCTGGGGGCAGGGCCTGCCGTTCCCTTTCAGTCCTTCTACCTGGGCTGCGTCTCTCCGCCCCCTTGCTAGAGGCTGGTCTCAATGGTAACCAGGTTATCAGGTTACAATTCTCTGGTAGTGGAGCGTTGTTCTTTTACGTCTTTTTTCAGCTGTTGAGGAAGTCAGGTCGGAGCAAGATGTCTGCTCCCCAACCTCCCTCCCAGAGAGAGCCTCTACACAGAGAGGGGCTCTTTCCAGCCTCCCGGTTGGCAGTCTGTCACAGCCGGGCTGGTGCAGACGTTGTATTGATTTCTGCCCCCGCCCCCGCTTGTCGTTTCACTCCCGCACCTCAAAGCCACATCTCCTTTTGGATCGCGCGACCTTGTCTGTGCCCCGGGACCCGCAGCCTCTCCGGTCCCATGCAAGTCTGTAAAAACACCTTCCCTGGGGGATCTGTGCCCGGCCCACGGGGTGGAGAAAGGGAGAGAAAGGCAGCGGCGTAAAAATAGAATCCATGCCTGTTGCTCTCGGGGCATCTGCGGCGGGCGGTGGGCGGTGGGCGGCAGCGCCAGCGGTGGGGAAAAAAAAATATTTAAAAAGTCTCCTTGCCTTGCCGCGGGCTTCACTGTGTTCCCGTTTCTGTCTCGCCCCAATTCAGGCCTTAATCTGCTGTTATTCCTCACTCACAGAGCACTTTTGTTTTGGGGCATTTGTTTTCAATGGTTCAGCTCTGCGGGCTTCCTCCCCCACTCCCCTGTCTCTGGGAGCAAGCCTCCAGACCCTCTTATTTGTTTCTACCTTTTTGCCGATGGTCCTTGTCTCTCGTGGCAGTCCAGAAGTGTGAAAGATCACATTTCAGGCTGATTTCATGGGTGTTCACAGTGGTCCTGTAGTGTTTTTTTTGCTGGAATTTAGCTTTCTTCAGGGAACTCCCCGAAATGTGGTCACCTGTCCTTCCGCCATCTTGACTCCCTATTTTCAACTTTTTGAGGAACCTGTATACTATTTCGCAGGCGACTGCACAAGCTTGCATTCCTTCCAACAGTGTAGAAGAGTTCCCCTTTCTCCACATCCTCTCCAACACCTGTTATATCCTGACTGGTTTATTTTAGCCATTCTGACTGGTGTGAGGTGGTATCTCACTGTGGTTTTGATTTGTATTTCCCTGATGCCGAGTGATTTTGAGCACTTTTTCATGTGTCCTTTGGCCATTTGGATGTGTTCTTTGCAGAAATGTCTGTTTGTGTCTTCTGCCCATTTCTTGATTGGATTGTTCTTTGGGTGTTGAGATTGATAAGTTCTTTATAGATTTTGGATACTAGCCCTTTATCTGATATGTCATTTTCCCGCCCGCCGCAGATGCCCCGAGAGCAACAGGCAACCATTCTCTTGGTTGTCTTTTGATTTTGTTGACTCTTTCCTTTGCTGTACAAAAGCTTTTGATCTTGATGAAGTCCCAATAGTTCATTTTTGCCCTTGCTTCCCTTGCCTTTGGTGATGTTTAGGAAGAAGTTGCTATGGCTGAGGTTGAGGAGGTTGCTCCTTGTGTTCTCCTCAACAATTTAGATGAATTCCTGTATCACATTGAGGCCTTTCATCCATTTTGAGTCTGTTTTTCATACAAAAATAAAGATATGTTTCAGACAAAACCAATTTTGGGAGAAGAGATTTTAGGCAGACTTGCACTATAAAAAGTGTCAATGAAATTTCTTTAAGAGGAAGGCAAGTTATATGAAATTGAAATTTGGATGTGTGCTATTAAAAAAACAATGAGAGGGGTGCCTAGGTGGCTCAGTTGGTTAAGCAACTGCTTTCGACTCAGGTCATGATCCCGGAGACCTGGGATCGAGCCCCACGTCGGGCTCCCTGCTGGCGGTAGGCCTGCTTCTCCCTCTCTCACTCCCCCCACTTCTGTTTCCTTTCTCATTGTGTTTCTCTCTGTCAAATAAATAAATAAAATCTTGAAAAAACACAAAACCCAAAAAACAATGAGAGGGGCATCTGGGTGGCTCAGAGGGTTAAGCCTCTGCCTTTGGCTCAGGTCATGATCTCAGGGTCCTGGGATTGAGTCCTGCATCGGGCTTTCTGCTCAGTGGGGAACCTGCTTCCCCCCCTCTCTCTGCTTGCCTGTCTGCCTCTTTGTGATCTCTCTCTGTCAACTAAATAAATAAAATCTTAAAAAAATAAAAAAATAAAAAACAATGAGAACATTAAATGGTTGAGTAAAAATAAAAAATTTACCCCCATTTTCAAATTTTTAAAAGATAATTGATTATCTAGGAGCCTCCAGGTGGCTCAGTTGATTTGAATGTCTGCCTTCAAATCAGGTCATGATCCCAGGGTCTTGGGATTGGGCTCCCTGCTCAGCAGAGGAGTCTGCTTCTCCCTCTGTCTCTCCTCACTGCTGTCCACTCTCTCTCAAATAAATTAAATCTTTAAAAAAGATCATAGATTGTCTAAAGCAAAAATAATAATGGTATATGGTGAGATATATAATAATAGTGTGGAAGTCAAAAGGAAGGGGATAGAATTACACTATTATAAGGTTTATACTATGCATGAAGGGCCATAATATTTGAAGGTAGATGATGATAAAGATCTATATTGTAATACTTAGGACAATCACTAAAAGAATAAAACAAAGAGATATAGCTAATAAACCAATTGTGGAGAAAAAGCATAATATTATAAAGTACATTGGGAATCAAAAAGAGGTTAAAAAGAAGGTTTAGAGAACAGATAGGTCAAACAGAAAATGACTTAAACAATTTGGGGCGCCTTGGTGGCTGTCAGTTAAGCATCTGCCTTTGGCTTAGGTCATGATCTCAGGTCCCAGGATTGAGCCTTGAGTCAGGCTCCCTGCTCAGCAGTGAGTTTGCTTCTCCTTTTCCCTCTGCCCCGTCCCAACTCATGCTTGCTCTCTCTCTCTCTCTCTCTCACTCAAATACATACATACATATATACATACATAAATAAATAAATAAGATCTTTAAAACAATTTAAAAAACCCCTCAAACAATTTAATAGCCAGACAAGATAAAAAAGAAAAACTTCACTGTGTGCTATCTCTAAGAAATCTACTTTAAATATAAAGACACAGATGGATTAAAAGTAAAAACAAATATTAAGTACTAATAGTAAGAAAGCTAGATTGGCTATATCAATATAAGGCAATGAAGGCATCAGAACAAGGGGTATTGCTTGGGGTTAGCAGAGGTATTTCATAATGATAAATGGACCAATGCAAGGAAACGTAACTTTATATGTAGGCAGTTGTTAGAAGAGCTTAAAAATAATACAAAGTAAATAAAATTTGTAAATAAATAAATCTAGAAGAGCTTCAAAATTGTGAAGCAGAAGCTGAAAGGAAAGGTTGACAAATACATGGTTTCAGTAAGAGATTGCTAAAACGCACTTTTAGTAATTTTTAGAACAAGTAGAAAATCTATAAAGTTATAGACATACAGATGAAAAAACTTCATCTGGAAAAATGGTGGGTTAAGGCACTATAAAAGTTCATTTCTCCATAAAAAATTGAAAAACTGGCAAAAACTTTCAGAAACCAACTTTTTCAGAATTCTTGAGCTTAATCAAAAGCTTATCATGATGTGACTTTTTAAAAACTTATACTGGTCACATCCCATGTTTTCAAATCAATGGTATCTTTGAAAATAAAATTCTACATTCTTACAACAGCTAATTGAGTGAAAAGAATATACCTCATTTGCCAAAAACCCCCCAAAACCCCCCAAAAACCACATACACACATGCTCTTGTGCGCGCACACACACACACACACACACACACACACACAGACACATGTACACTTGTTTCTTTTTTTTTTTTTTTAAAGATTTTATTTATTTGACAGAGAGAAACACAGCCAGAGAGGGAATACAAGCAGGGGGAGTGAGAGAGGGAGAAGCAGGCTTCCTGCCAAGCAGGGAGCCCGATGTGGGACTTGATCCTGGGTCTCTGGGATCATGACCTGAGTCGAAGGCAGTTGCTTAACCAACTGAGCCACCCAGGCGCCCCCACACACTTGTTTTGACCTGTCTGGTGGCTTCCTGGAATACTGGCTCAAAAGGCTTACTTTTATTTCACGTGACTCAGAATTTACCCATTACTAAATTAGCTATTGTCAAAATGTTGACAAGCAAATGTTTAGTTGTTGCTATTGAATGCAATGGGTAATAGTTGGTACAAACAGTAATCAATAAACTTCAGAGGAAAGCCTAGGGAATAAGATACTTCATATAATAAGGGCTTTGGAAAGATCTGATGTATTTCTAGGAAACTAGAAAATTGTGTGTGTGTGTGTGTGTGTGTGTGTGTGTGTGTGTATGTATGACTGTGCACATATTCAGAAAAGATCTGAGTATTCAGAAAAGATCTAAGTTCTAACCTCTGGTTGACCTTGAGGCTCTACAAAATTAGGAAGTGAAGGCTAATGCCCATCTTGCCATTGGTGGTTGTGTCCTGCCACTCAGCGCTTGCTACCTGGGGGTTCAGTTACTCCCATTGCATTCAGGTTTCCCAGTTCAGTGGCTGCAGTTCCCACTTTGAGGTCTGGCCTACAGAGAAGAGCAATTATAGAGCTCTTCGGGGACGCAGGGGTTCCCATCACAAATTTATTTCTCCCAGTTTTGGTGAGAGGTGTGTCTTCTGAACACTCCCAGTGTGGATGGGGAGGTTTTACATGACTAATCTGCTCTAACATTTCAGTTTTCCTAAGCCTCTGAATCCCTTCTACATTAAACCAAGACATGTCTGGCACTGCCAGTTCATGGTGGACTAGCTTTTGGTCTGTGTTTCAGCCAAGTGTGTGTGTGTGTGTGTGTGTGTGTGTGTGTGTGTGTGTGTGTTTGTACATACATATATATATTTATTATGAATAATTGTCTCATTGGATTATGGAGACTAAGAAGTCTCATGATCTGTTGTTTATAAGCTGAAATCTTAGGAAAGCAATTGGTATAATTCAGTCCAGTGTCAAAGGCCCAAGAACCAGGGGAATTGATGGTGTAAATCCCAGTTCAAGGGCAGAAGATGAGATGTCCCAGCACAGTCAATAAAGCAGAAAAAAGAGGTGAATTCCTCCTTCCTCTGCCTTTTATTCTATCCAGGCTCTTAACAGATTAGGTGATCCCCACCCACATAGCTAATACTGAGTCCACTGAGCTAATCTCATACAGAAAAACCCTCATTAATATTTAATCTGGGTATCCTGTGGCCAGTTAGTTGACACATAAAACTTACCATTCACATTCAGTAAGCACGTGAAAAGATGTTCAACATCATTAGTCACTGGGGAAATACAAATCAAAAGCACAAGGAGAAAAGCAAATACCATATGATTTTACTTACATGTGGAATGTAAAAATCCAAAAAAAAGCAGGAACAGGCTCATAAATACAGACAAGTGGTTGCCAGAGGGAAGGGGGGAGGAGTGTGTGTGAAATAGATGCAGGAGATTAAGAGCTATGAGTTTCAGTTATAAAATGAATATGTCCTGGAGATTAAAATACAGCATAGAGAAAATAGTCAAGAATATTGCAATAACATTGTATGTTAACAGATGGTAACTACACTTATGATGAGCTTTGTGAAATGAATAGAATTGTCATCACTATGTTGTGTACCTAAAGCTAATATATTGTATATAATATATATTTAAATAATAAAAAAATTTGTAAGAAACACTGTGAGATCCCACTTCACACCGTAAGGATGACTATAATAAAAAGAAATGAAAAACAACAATTGTTGACAAGAATGTAGAGAAATTGAAACCCCCATATATTATTGGTAGGAATACAGAGGGGTGCAGCTCTTGTGAGAAACAGTATGGCAGTTCCTTAAAAAGTGAAAAATAGAGTTATTATATGACCCTAAAATTTTTCTTTACAGAGTATACCCAAGGGGTTGAAAAGATGTATCTATACAACTTGTAGAAGAATGTTCAAAGCACTGATATTTATAATAGCCAAAAAGTAGAAGCAACTTAAGTAACTGATTTATTATGATAATATAACATACATAATTATTTATTATATATTTATATGGCTGATTTATTATAATTTATTATTTATAAATAAAGCAGTGAATGAATTAAAATGTGACATATCCATAAAATGGAATACAAGTCAACCATATAAAGGAATGAAATACAGATACATTTCTATAAGATGGATAAAGATTGAAAACATTATGCTAGGGGCACTGGGGTAGCTCAGTGGTTTAAGCATGCGCCTTTGGCTCAGGTCATTATCCTGGGGTGCTGGGATGGGGCCCTGCATCAGGCTCCTTGCTCAGTGGGAGCCTGCATCTCGCTTTCTCTCTGCAGTTCCCCTTGCTTGTGCTCTCTGACAAATAAAATCTTTTTTTTTTTTTTTAAGATTTTATTTATTTGACAGAGAGAAACACCGGTGGAGAGGGAATACAAATAGGGGGAGAGAGAGGGAGAAGCAGGTCTCCTGCCCAGCAGGGAACCCCATGTGGGACTCCATCCCGGGAACTCCAGGATCATGACCAGAGCCAAAGGCAGACACTTAATGACTGAGCCACCCAGGAGCCCCAAATAAATAAAATCTTAAAAAAAATTATGCTAAAGGAGAGAAACCAGTTATCAAAGGTTATATGTTATATGACCTCAGTTAAAAGAAATACCCGCAGTAGGCAAATCTGTAGAGATAAAAAGATTAGTGTTTGCCAGGGGCTGGGGGAAGAAGAAT
Source organism: Spilogale gracilis (assembly GCA_004023965.1). Classification (NCBI taxonomy): domain Eukaryota; kingdom Metazoa; phylum Chordata; class Mammalia; order Carnivora; family Mephitidae; genus Spilogale; species Spilogale gracilis. The sequence continues at coordinate 14,135 of PITA01010052.1, forward strand.
GGTAAATGACTGCTTAAAGAATATGGGGCTTCTCGTAGGAATGATGAAAATGTTCTGGAATCAGATAGTTGTGATGGTTGTGCAACATTGTGAATATACTAAAAATGGAATTATATGCTTTAAAATGATTGTAATGGTGAATTTTATTTATGTGAATTTTATCTCTAGCCCTGCCCTTCCCCCATTTACATTGTACTGAATCATAAAATATTAAAAGCTTTTACTCTAAAACAAGGATAGTTGCTGTCACCACTTTTATCCTTCATTGTACTGAAGAACCTAGCCATTGTACTAAAGGAAGGGGAAAAAAAAGACATATAGATTGTAAAGAAAGAAGTAAAACTGTTTTATTCATAGAGGACATTGGTTTTTATAAAAAACCCTATGGAATCCAAAAAAATTTCATAGAACTAATAAATGAACTTAGAAATATCACAGATATAAGAAAATATAAAAAAGTTAATTGCATTTCATATATTAGCTGTGAACAATTAAATGTTAAAAAGATACAACAATTTATCAAAATATAAAATCCTTAGGGATAAATATAGAAAATTTTTTGCATAAGACCTTGTTTTAGACAAAGAATTATAAATTTTATTTTCCATCAAAAGAAGATCTGTTTGGGGCTTAGTCATTGAGTGTCTGCCTTCGGCTGCGGTCATGGTCCTGGAGTCCTGGGATCAAACCCCGAGTCGGGCTCCCTGCGCAGCTGGAAGCCTGCTTCTCCCTCTCCCATGCCCCCTGCTTGTGTTCCCTCTTTCATTATCTTTACCTCCGTCAAAACCAAAAAAATCTTAAGAAAAAGAAGATCTGTATATAGGAAATCAGATCTGGAATCAGTTTCTTAAATCAAAAGAACATAAATTGTACTGTATCCTTAGAGGGTAAATTAGTTGGAAGTGGCTCCTGATGGAGGATTGAAATGATTTTTCTTGGCTTTATTGAGGTATAGCTGATAAATAATATTGTACAATGTACAATGTGATGATTTGATGTACATATAGTTTGTGAAAATATTCTCCTCTTAATTAATGCATCCATCATTTTACCTATTTACCCCCACTGCCTTTTTTTCCTTAGGGAGAAGTGCTGCTTTCTTAGCGAATTTCAATTATATGATGCAGTGTTATCAACAATATTCTTCTTTTTAAAGGATAAATAATATTTCAGAATAAATTCCTATATATATATATTTTCTTGGTTCATTAACCCATTTATGGACATGGCTGTATTCATATCTTGGCTATTACGAATAATACTGCAGTGAACATGAGAGTACAGATATCTCTTCAAGATAAAATATAACTATCAGAAATTAAGACTTGAATAACTGGAAGCATGTTACATGTTCCTTGCTTGGAAAACTCAATATTGTTAAAATGTCACTTTTTCCCCAAACTGTTCTTTGAATTCAATGTAATCTCAATAAAATTCTCAGCAGGATATTTTAGAAATTAGCAAGATAATTCTAAAATTTATGTAGAAATGAGAAAACCTAGATTGCCAAAGCAATTTTGAAAAAGAAGATCCAAGTTGGAAGATTTAAAGTACCTAATTACATAACATATTATGAAGCCAACGTAATCAAGACAATGTGGTACTACATAAGGATAGACCTACAACTAGATAGCTATGTAGAGAAAATGAACTTTGGGACCTACTTCACACTATACAGAAAAATTAACTCAAAATGGGTCACAGACCTAAGAAAGAAGTGAAAATATAAAGCCTCTGGAAGAAAACATAAGAGAAATTCCTTGTAACCATAAAGTAGACAGAGGTTTTTTAGGACCACAGAAGTATAAAAGAAACAACTGATAAATTAATCTTCACCAAAGTTAAAAACTTCTGCCCCACAAAAGTCACAATCAGGAAAATGAAAAGGGATGCCAGAGACTGATAGAAAATATTGGAATGCAAATATCTGATGGAGGACTTACATTCACAGTTTATAAAGAACTCTTTAAAAAGATTCTTTTTAAAATAATTTATTTATTTGAGAGAGAGGGAGTGAGTGAGAGAGAGCATGAGAGGGGAGAAAGACAGAGGGAGAAGCCGGATGTGGGACTCAATCCTGGGACTCCAGGATCATGACCTGAGCTGAAGGCAGTGGCGTAACCAACTGAGCCACCCAGGCACCCCTATGAAGAACTCCTAAAGACTGGAATGAGAAGACAAACCACCAACCGAAAAAAAAAAAAAGAAAAAAAAAGATCTTCAAGATATTTTGCAAAATAAGATATTTGAATGACAACCACATTACAATATGCTTACCATCTTTAGTCATTAGGGAAATGCCAATGAAGGCCACAGTGAGATACCACTGCACATCTTTAGCTAGCTTAAAGTTAAAAAGACTCACAATAACAAGTTTTGGCAGGAGCTCTGTTTTTTTTTTTTTTTTTTAATGATTTTATTTATTTATTTATTTGAGAGAGAGAGAAAGAGAGAGAGAGAGCGCACAAGCAGCCAGAAGGGGGAGTGGCGAAGGGCAGAGTGAGAGGGAGAAGCCAACTTCCCTGTGGAATCCAGTATGGGGCTTGATCCCAGGATAAGCCACCCAGGTGTCCCATGGCAGGAATATTTATACATTTTGAGTGGGAATGTAAAATGGTATAAGCACTTTGGAAGACAGTTTGTCAGTTTCTTAAAAAATTAAACTCATGTTTATTGAAACCTGCCATTCCACTGGAATATTTTACCCAGAAGAAATGAAAATATTTGATCACAGAAAGCATTGTGCATGAATTTTTATAGTGCTTTATTCATAGTAGCCCCATACTGGATTTCAAATGTCCATCAGTAGATGAATAGATAAACAAATTTTGATGTATCTATATAATGAAATACTGTCTAACAACAACAGAAAAAGAATGAACTATATGCAACAACATAAATGAATTTCAAAAACATGCTGAAGAAAATACGCCGAATACAGAAGAGTACACACTGTATGATTCTATTTATATGAAGTTTTATGGAATTCTATTACAATTCTGATTTATTTTGAGAGAAAGGTAATAGTGGTTGTCTGAAGTTTGGAGTCTGGGGTGGGAGTGCAAATTGGGAATTGGTAAGGGGAACTTTTTAAAATCCATTCACCTACTGATGGATATTTGGGGTCCAGTTTGGGGCTACTATGAAGAAGCTGCTATAAATGTTTTTGTACAACTGTTTTGTGGTGATGGAAATATTTTATATCTTGGTTGTTGAGTTGGTTATATGAGTCTAGACATTTTCCAGAATGCATCAAAAGGTGCACTTGAAATAGAAGCATGTTATTTCATATGAATTATTAATAAAATCTATTAAGAAAGCCTACTGAAGGGGTACCTGGCTGGCTCAGTCAGTTAAGTGTCTGACTCTTGATCATTCAGCTGAGGTGATGATCTCAGGGCTGCAGGATTGAGTCCTGCATCTGGCTTGCCCTGAGTGTAGAGCCTGCTTGGGATTCTCTCTCTCTTTCCCTCCTTCTCTGTGCCCTTCCCCTCCTCCCCTTCATGCTCCCTCTTTCTGTCCCTTAAAAAAAAAAAGCCCACTGAAGCTGAAGGAGGTAAATCTACTTGCTCAAGTTTATAAAGCTAGTGACAGAATAGAGTGAACTCTTGCATATTTCACTTCAAGATCATCCTCGTTCCATTATGTTATGTGGCCTTTTTATACCCACAGCAGGGGCTCAATAAATATTGAATGGAAAATAAATGTGATCAGAGGGATTAAGGCCTTAAAGGTAAGGCAAGAAATATTTCATCTGAAAGATATTATAGGTAGGAAAGAATAGGTGAAATAGTTTAGACAGTCTATTCTCCATGTTGGTATTGTGCAGGCTTATTTATGACATTTTTTTTATTATTACACAAATCTCTCTCTTCCTCTTGACTGTCATTTCCCTAAAGTTTTCATCTGACTCATATCTAGTTCTGTCTGGTATATAAACAGAGGCGTCTGGCATCTGGGTGGTGCAGTTGGTTAAGCCTCCAGCTCTTGGTTTCAGCTCAGGTTATGAGCTCAGGGTCCTGAGATTGAGCCCCACATGAGGCTCTGTGCTGAGCAGAGTCAGCTGAAGCTTCTCTCTCCCCTTCCCTCTGCTCCTCCCCACCATGTGCACATGCTCTCTCTCAAATAACTAACTAACTAACTAACTAAATCTTTTTTTAAAAAGGGGTAAACAAATGAGGATAAATGAATAAATGAATGAGTGAAAAAATTACATTCTAGAGCTTTAGAGAATTCTAATTGTTTGGTGGTATGCATTAAAAAGAGTTCATATTGGGGCGCCTGGGTGGCTCATTTGGTTAGGCAACTGCCTTCGGCTCAGGTCATGATCCTGGAGTCCCGTGATCGAGCCCCACATCAAGGCTTCCTGCTCAGCGGGAAGCCTACTTCTCCCTCTCTCAGTCCCCCTGCTTGTGTTCCCTCTCTCGCTGTGCTTCTCTCTGTCAAATAAATAAATACAAATCTTTAAAAAAATAAAAAGAGTTCATATTTGGATTGGAGGAAAGCTTTTAAAATAAGGACTAGAAGAATGGTCCTTGAGCATGGTATAGTGAAAAGGATATGCGCTTCTAGATTAGATTCTGGCTTCGCCATTTAGTAACTGCGATTTGAGGCAAGGTACTTGATTTCTCAGAGTCTTATAGTTTTTATTTGCAAATTGAAGATAGTAATACTTACAGAGTTAGTTCTGAGGATATATAAAATAAGATATATAAAGAGTGTAGCATATTTTCTAAGAACAGAATGTCAGTAAAATGGCAAACATTTCCCTTCTAACTGGTATCCGGGAATTCTTAGCTCTAAATTGAACATTGATCTTAAACTTTGTCTCAGGTTTACTAGGCTGGAAATAACTCAGAGTCATTTATAAATTGCCTGAATCAGGTTTTTACCCATTGCTGGTGGTTCTTCTATATTGGACTCTAAAATTCATGGCACAATTTTGCTAGCACCAGTCAGTATTCTTGCTTGTAAGCAGGAGCATTGCATTTTCTGCTAATACAGTTCCTCTTTTAAGCAAAGGTATTTTGCTTTTTTTGAAGAGTAGAAAGCATAGTTCTGTGGTTAAGCAAATGGATTACTAAATCAACTTGGAGATAAGTCGCTTCGTCATTGCGCCTTCACTCAGTGTTTCTGAGCCTCAATTTCCATATCTGTTAAATGGACCTAACAATTTTTCCAGAGTGGCTATATCAGTTGCAAGGTTTATATTATAGTGAGGTTAGTATACAGTGCTGTCTATCAGCACAGAACCAAATGTGCTAACATTTTTTATGGTGCTTATTTGACAAGAGTCTTCTTTTATATTCTATCCATTTAAATAATTAGTTATTGCCAAATATAATTCTTGCCTTCACTATGCTATTAGTTTAGATTGCTAACTGCAAAATCCAAGGGAAATCTTGAAAACTGTTGAACAGTGGCTTAATCCTTAATCTGAAAATCATGTATATAGTTTCCCTATTGTAATATTGGCAGGAATTTCAGGGCTTTTTTTTTTTTTTTTTAAAGATTTTATTTATTTGACAGAGAGAAACACAGCGGCGAGAGAGGGAACACAAGCAGGGGGAGTGAGAGAGGGAGAAGCAGGCTTCCCGCTGAGCAGGGAGCCCCATGTGGGACTAAATCCCGGGTCTCCAGGATCATGACCTGAGCCGAAGGCAGTCACTTAACCAAGTGAGCCACCCAGGCACCCCTTCAGGGCTTTTGAAAGTATTTTTGTCACTCAGTGTCAGCAAAAGCAACGAAAAGGATGGAAGTTTGCAGAGCTTTAAAAGAAACCCGCAGATTTCTTGAAGTTTAATTTACATACCATAAAATTTATCCATTATAATTGCACAATTCAACGATTTTCAGTAAATTTATATAATTGTGAAACCATCACCGCAATCCAGGTTTAGAACATTCCCATCATTGTAAAAAAATCACTACCATTCCCAGTCCACAAATGAACTTCTTTCTGTCTCTATAAATTTATATTTTCTGGACATTTCATATAAATTAAATCTTACCTATGTTATCTTTTACATGTTGGTGTCTCACTGAGCATAATGTTTTCAAGGCTCATCCATGTTTTAGCCTCTATCAGTATGTTCATTCCTTTTTATTGCCAAATAATATTCCATTGTATGGCTATATCACATTTAAAAAAATCCATTTACCACTTGATGGACATTTGGATAGTTTCTAGCTTGGGCTTTTATCAGTCATGTTGCTATCAACATTTGTATAAATGTCTTGCTGTAGGCATGTGTATTCATTTCCTTTGGGTAGATTCCTAGATGTGAAATTGATAGGTCATATGGTAAGTTTATACTGAACTTTTATTTATTTATTTATTAAAAAGATTTTATTTATTTGACAGAGAGAAACACAGCTAGAGAGGGAACACAAGCAGGGAGAGTGAGAGAGGGAGAAGCAGACTTCCCGCCGAGCAGGGAGCCCGAGGTGGGACTCGATCCCAGGTCTCCGGGATCATGACCTGAGCCAAAGGCAGTCGCTTAACCAACTGAGCCACCCAGGTGCCCCTATACTGAACTTTTAAAAACACTGCCAAATTATTTTTCAAATTGGCAGTGCCACTTCACATTCCAGTTCCAGTTTCTCCATTTTCTTGCTGATGTTCGGTATTGTGTCTCTTTTTGATTTTACGTATTTTAGTGGGTGTATAGTGGTATCTTATTTTAATTTTAATTTGTATTTCCCTAATGACCAGTGATGCTGACCTTGCTTCCTTCCTTCCTTCCTTCCTTCCATCCATCCATCCATCCATCCATTAGTTAATCTATTTCACATTTTTCTCCACTCCTCCATTGATGAATATTTAAATTATTTCCTATTCTTGTCTACTATGAATACTACTATAATGAACATGGGAGTACAGATATTTTGTTGATATCCTGTTTTCATTTCTTTTGGATACAGATCCAGAGATGGGAATATTGATCATGTGGTAGTTCTATTTCAACTTTTTAAGGAACCTCCATACGATTTTTCACAGTAGCTGTACCAGTTTACATTCTCACTACCAGTGCACAAGGGTTCCTTTTTCTACATCATTGTCAAAGCTTAACTCTTGTTATTATTTATTTATTTATCATTTCAAAAGATTTTATTTATTTACTTGAGAAAGAGGGAGAGACAGCACAAGCTCTGGGAAGGGGCAGAAGCAGACTGAGCAGGAAGCCTGACACGGAGCTCAATCCTAAGACCCTGAGATCATGACCTGAGCTAAAGGCAGATATTTAATGAACTGAGCCACCCAGGCATCTAAACTTATCTATTGTCTTTTTTTTTTTTTAAGATTTTTATTTATTTATTTGACAGAGAAACACAGCTAGAGAGGGAACACAAGAAGCAGGAGTGAGAGAGGGAGAAGCAGGCTTCCCGCGGGGCAGGGAGTCCGATGCGGGGCTCAATGACCTGAGCCGAAGGCAGTTGCTTAACCAACTGAGCAAGCCAGGCGCCCCCCTATTGTCTTTTTGATGATAGGTATTTTAGCATGTGTGGGGTGATATTTCGTTGTGTTTTTTGTTTGCACTTTCTTGATAATTAGTGACACTGAGCACCTTTCACATATCTGTTGGCCATTTGTAGTTCTTCTTGGGAAAAATGTCTATCCAGTTTCTCTGCCCAGTTTGTAATCTGGTTATTTTTTCTTGAGTTCTTTGTGTATTGAGTTCTTTATATATTTTGGATATTAACCTCTTATCAAATATATGATTTGCATGTATTTTCTCCCATTCTCTTGATAGTTTCCTTTGCTGTGCAGATGCTTTTTAGTTTGATGTCATCCCATGTGTATATTTTTGCTTTTGTTGCCTTTGCTTTTGGTGTTAAATCCACAAATCATTGCCAAGACTGATGTCAAGGAGCTTTATAATTTCAGGCCTTAAGTCTTTTTTTTACCTTTAAAGATTTTATTTATTTATTTGACAGAGAGAGAGAGAGAGAGAGAGAGAGCGAGGGAGAGAGAGAGAGAGAGAGATATCACAAGTAGGCAGAGAGGCAGCCAGAGAGAGAGAGAGAGAGAGGAAGCAGTCTCCCTGCTGAGCAGAGATCCCAATGTGGGACTCAATCCCAGGACCCTGAGATCATGACCTGAGCCAGAGGCAGAGGCTTAACCCTCTGAGCCACCCAGGCACCCAGATCTTATGTCTTTAATTCATGTTGAGTTGATTTTTTGTATATGACATAACATAAGGGTCTAGTTTCATTCTTTTTTTGTGTCTGTCCAGTTTTCTCAACACCATTTACTGAAGAGACTATACTTTCTGCAGTGTGTATTCTTGGCTCCTTTGTCGTTACTATTGCCATTTGGTTTATTTTCTCGCTGTTTTGTAATTCCTTTGTTTGTTTCTTCTTCTTTTTACCTCTCCCTTTGTGATTTGATGATTTCATGTAGGTCGTATGTTTAGATTCCTTTCTGTATCTATTATAGGTTTTTGCTTTTGTGGTTACTATGAGGCTTAATATAAAACATATTTATCTAAGTCCATTTTAAGCTGATAACTTAATTTCAAAATGCATCCTAAAACTATGTTTTTACTCTACCTCCCTATGTTTTATGTTTTAGATGTCACAGTTTACAACTTTTTACCTTTGTATCCAGTAACAAATTATTACAGTAAATATTTGTACCAATTTTGTCTTTTAACCTTCATATTAGAGTTATAAGTGATTACCCACCACTGTTTTAACAATAGAGTGGTTCCGAATTTAACTATATATTTACCTTTACCAGTGAGATATATATTTTTATGTATTTTGCTGTTACTAATTAGTGTCGTTTCATTTTAGCTTGAAGAAGTCCCTTTAGCATTTCATGTAAGGCTGTTCTAGTGGTGATGAACTTTTTAGCTTTTGCTTATCTGGAATATTATTTTTTTCCTCCTTCAGTCCTAAAGGACAACTTTGCTGGCTAGAGTATTCTTGAATGGCAGTGTTTTTTTTCCCCCCAGTACTTTGGATGTATCATGTCACTCCCTTCTGGCTTGCAGTTCGTGCTGCAATGTCTGCTGATACCCTCATGGGGGTTCCATTGTACATTGCAAGTTGTTTTTCCCTTGCTGCTTTTACAAATCTCTCCTTGTCTTTAACTTTTGACAGTTTAATTATAATGTGTTTTCATGTGTGTCTCTTTAGATTCATCTTATTTGGAATACTCTGTGGGTTTTCTGGATCTGGATGTCTATTAATTTTCACCCTGGAGAGAAGTTTTACAAACACGTACTAAAATGCTGTATTTTTACTTTACACTTTATTTTTTTAATGTCACAATTTACATCTTGTTATCTTGTGTATGCATTAGCAAATTTTTTTGTGGTTTATGTTTTTATCAGTTTTGTCTATTAACCTTCATATTAGAGGTTTTTATTTTTGCTTAACCAATATGTGTCAACTTTATTATATTGATGTTAGCTATAAAATATGATAGATTTGTTTTTCAAAAGAGCTTGCAGTGTATGTAAACGGGGTATTTATTAACTTTTTTTTTTAGTTCTAATTTATTATACATATTAGAGTTATAAGTGGTTCACCCACCACCATTTTAACATTAGAGTGTCCTGGATTTAACTATATATTTACCTTTACTAGTGATATATATACTTTTATACTTATGTAAGCCATTAGTTCTTTAAATAAACTTCCTGTCTCTTTTTCTTTCTCTCTGCCTTCTGGCATCTCTATAATACTTATGTTGTATATATTGCATATGTATAATGTGTATTGGTGGTATTTTGAAAGTCTGGTAACTGAATTTTGCTCTTCTTTGTGCTTTTATTTCCTTTTTTGCACTTATGATTAGATGAATTTTGCTGCCCTGTCTTTGATTTCTCTGACATTTACTTTCATTTCATCGAGTTTGTTGTGGAGCCACACTATTGAATTTTTAATTTTAGTTATTGTATTCTGTTCTATGTTATTTCTGTTTGGTGCTTATATTATCTTATATTATCTATACTTTTGCTCAAATTCTCACTTTGTTCCTGTGTTGTTCTCCTCACCTTGGTGACCATCATCTTTTTTTTTTTTTTTTAAAGATTTTATTTATTTGACAGAGAGAAACACAGCCAGAGAGGGAACACAAGCAGGGGAAGTGAGAGAGGGACAAGCAGGCCTCCTGCCGAGCAGGGAGCCCGATGTGGGGCTTGATCCCAGGTCTCCGGGATCATGACCCATTTAAAGATTTTATTTATTTATTTGAAAGAGAGAGAGAATGTGCACAAGCAGGGGGAGAGACAGAGGTAGAGGGACAAGCAGACTCCTCTTGGAGCAGGGAGCCTAATGGGGGGCTCAATCCAAGACCCTGGGGTTATGACCTGAGCTGAAAGCACACCCTTAACTGACTGAGTTACCCAGGTGCCCCGGTGACCCTTTTTATGACCATTATTTTGAACTTTCTTCAGGTAAATCACATACCTCTGTTTAAGATATATTTCTGGAACTTTATTTTGTTCTTTGGTTTGGAACATATTTCTCTTTTTCTTCACATTCTTTGACTCTCTGTGATAGATTGTGTACATTAGGAAAAATTGCCATTTCTTTCAGTCTTGGTGGAGTGGTCTCATGTAGGAAATGAACCTGGTTTTTAGCCTGTCCCCAGCTCTTGCTTGTCTCTCAAACCTTTGTGATTTTTCAAGCTGCCTTCCTTGTTCTTAGTGGCTCCCACTAGGTAAGAGTATGCCAAGACCTGTTAAGTGTCCCAGAGGTGAGGATCTCACCTAGATCTAGGCTGATTAGAGGCTGTACCCTCTGGCAGCCAGTTTTAAAGTGTACAGGTAGATCTCTTTCAGGAGAAGACTGGGAAATGAGCATTTCTGTCTGTTCCATTAGTGGAGAGTCCTGAGAGGATAGTGAGTTAGGAACAGTTTCTTTGTTTTTACATTTTGAGAAACCCACCCATGAACACAATCCCTGCTGTCCACCATAGCTTTGAAATCAAGGTTGTGTCCCTTGGCCCACAGCTGCAAAATCTAGGGTACCAGTTATGCAGACAAACTCCGCCCAGGATGATTTGGACCTGGCTAGAAAGAGAATGCACAGCGATGTCTGCTGGCCTCCAGGGAGGATCTAGTCTGTCTCTATAGGTGCACGCTAAGTAAGAAGCCTGATCCTCAGGTGGCATCTTTTCAAGTGTGCTAATAGGCCTGTTTCAGGAAAAGTGCGTGAGATGGGTGTTTATGTTTGCTCTCTCTGCACTGAAGACTGAGAGGATAGCTGGTTAAGAAGTGATTCTTCACTTGCCTGGAACGTGAAGCTTGAGTTCCATGTCCCCAAGCATGTCCCCTTGATAGGAGCTGTGAAGGCCAGGGTGTTGGACATGTACACAAGCTCCTTTCAGGGAAACACTGGATACCCATGTCAGTGTGGGTTTTTTTTTTTTTCTCATTTGCCTGATGTGTAGTAGTCACTCAGATAATTACTAAATATTTGTCAGAGGGAATTGTTCTATGTATAGCTGTAGATTCAGTGAGGCCATGGGAGGAAGTAAATTCAGGGGCCTCCTATGTCACTATCTTGGACGGGAATCCTTATGTTCATCTAAAAATTGGGTTGACTGGGAGCACCTGGGGGGCTCAGTGGGTTAAAGCCTCTGCCTTTGGCTCAGGTCATGATCTCAGGGTCCTGGGATTTTAAATTTCATTTTTTCAGTGTTCCAAGATTCATTGTTTATGCACCATACCCAGTGCTCCATGCAATACGTGCCCTCCTCAACACCCACCACCAGGTTCACCCATCCTTCCATCCCCTCCCTTCCAAAACCCTCTGTTTGTTTCCCAGAGTCTCTCATGCTTTGTTTCCCCCTCAGATTTACCCCAATACATAAGTACTTTTAAAGATATATTTATTGCAAATACCTTCCACAGACTATAGCTTGCCTTTAACTTTTAAAATAAAGTCCATTTTAGGGGCGCCTGGGTGGCTCAGTGGGTTAAAGCCTCTGCCTTCGGCTCAGGTCATGATCTCAGGGTCCTGGGATCGAGGCCCGCATCGGGCTCTCTGCTCGGTGGGGAGCCTGCTTCCTCTTCTCTCTCTGCCTGCCTCTCTGCTTACTTGTGATCTCTCTCTGTCAAATAAAAATTAAAAAAGAAATAAAAAAATAGTCCATTTTAAAATAGTTTATAGTTTTTCTTGTGCAATTTATTGATTCTTTTTTAAGATCATACTTTGGTGTCATACCGAAAAACTCTTTCGAAACCCCAAATGATGAATATTTTCTTTTTTCCTTTCTCCTAGACACTTTATACTAAACTTTTAGCTTTTACATTTATGTCTACAGTCCATTTTGGGTTAGGTTTTGTGTATCATATGAGATAAGGATCTAAGGCTGTTTTGTTTATTTTGTTTTATCTTGCTTGTGGAGAGTCTCACCCCATTTACTGAAAAGACTGTCTTTTCCTTATTGAATTGTTTTGGTACCTGGTGGAATAGATAACTATTTTAGTTCTTTCAGAAATAAGAAAGTATTTTTTTTAAAGATTTTATTTATTTGACAGAGAGAAACACAGCTAGAGAAGGAACACAAGCAGAGGGAGTGAGAGAGGGAGAAGCAGGCTTCCCGCTGAGCAGGGAGCCCGATGTGGGGCTCGATCCCGGGTCTCTGGGATCATGACCCAAGCCGAAGGCAGTCGCTCAACCAACTGAGCCACCCAGGCACCCCAAGAAAATATTTTATAATATTTTCTGCAATTTAAATTTCATAGACTTTTCCATTTCCAAGGAAATCAGTTTTTTACCAACCAAATTATGGTGTCTTTAGGAAACACAGTACAGAGAGTCACAGCCACTTGAGAATTTAACAATTAATTTGTCTACTAGTTGGAAAAACTAGTTGCTATTTTTTGACTTACATAAGAATTTAGAGTATAAAAACCTAGTATTAAAAGGATATTCCTTTTAAGAGCAAAGTGAACCTACTCATATTTAATCAAAAGAAGAATCTGAGGTTGGGAACCATATGATTCTGATGTTCTCTCAAAAGAGAATTCCTAGACTCTTTAGTATACAGATCAGCAGTATTAGTAACTTCAAATTTTTCTTTTCATTGTTTATGCAAGTTAGCAAAAACATCCAGCAAGCAATTCTTAAAACTGACAATGATGAGCTGTCACACACTAATTTTGTAAAACTTTGTTGTTCACTTAGAGATGAGGTTTATGTGGAAATATATATGTATGTGTATATATATATAAAGATAGATAATATAGCATATGTAATATTTTACTAGACATAGCCATTCGTCTTTTGGGTAGATACTCCCATGTATGCCTTTTAGATTCATTTTCTGATATGCAAACTTGTGCCACCATGTGCTACATTTATGAGAACAGATCCATTTATTTTTTATACATTGACCCTCTCATGGTTTGTGTTACTAATTCATGGTGCCCTATCTATATTTTATCTTTATGTTTCTTAAGTGGGTTCTGATTCATTTTATTTCTGATATTAAGTTTTGAAGCTGATTCAAAAAACTTTCTACTGCAACAGAGGGATTTTTTGTTAAAGATTTACAGATTTTAAGATTCGAGGCACCTTGCATTTTTGCTAATGTTGGTTTTCTACATGGCCAGCAACTTCAGTGCTTAAAAAATATTTATATGATATCTACCTATTTTAAGTAGTTTGCCCAAGTTTTGAATTTCTGTCATATCAAACTTGTTCTTTTCCAGAGGATAGGTACCACACAAATTTAATCATGTAATAAAATGCATTTTCTTTATATTGAGATAACTGTATGTGAGATTGGGTTTGTACAAAGCTTTGATTGAAGCCACTCATTTAAAGAAAAATTCTGAGTGTTGGACTATGATATTGTGAGGGTTTCTTTGTTATTTCGCTGTCATTCTGATTACCTGGTACATATGGCAAAGAGTATAATATTTTCTGAGTTGTTAAATCTGATCAGCTGTCCAACTTATCACATCTGCTACCACATCTGTGCTCTAGATTTCCCTAGGTTTTTGGATTTTAGAGAAATGATTCTATCTTAGTAAGAACACTAGTTATAAAAAAAGTAACATACCCTTATTAGTCTGAAGAAATGATTTAAAATCCAAAGGCCTTCAGATGTATTTATAAAATCAGTTTTCAAATTCTTAAAGATTATGTCCTAAATAATAACCAACTTTTTGATTAACCAACTATTGAAGAACAATAATTCTAGATGGATAATATGCTTATATGATAGGCTTGGGTATGTTAAGAAAGGTTATAAATTATGAAGAAACTACAATCTAGTGTTATTCAAAAGTATTCTTAATCATTTACAGTGGTTTTCAAAATGAATTTTTGGAGTCTTGGAGTCACTGGTTGAGTGTGGGCAGAGAGGGGAGGATGGCTAAGCCAGTAAGATAGATACTAGGTTCTCCATCCAAATTTCAACCAGAGTAGTTCTGTTTGGGTTTTACATAAAGAGATCTCAATGTGAATGTAATAGTAAACACATTATAAAGAGAGTTTTTATATTTGATTCCTAGAACATTGTATTAAATATGCATATAATACCTATTTAAACTTTATTTCCACATAAACCTTACCTCTTAGTGAACAACAAAGTTTTACAAAATTATCATGTGACAGTTCATTATTGTTAGTTTTAAGAATTGCTGGCTAGGTGTTTTTGTTAACTAATATAAATAACGAACATAGAAAAATTTGAAGTTACTAATATTACTGATCTGTGTAGTAAAGAGTATAGGAATTGTTTGATGTAACTTAAAAAACATTCTGGAGTTGGCTTGCTAATGTCAAAATTTAGAATTTTGATGTTTATTATAAATAAGGCTAGACTAATTTTCTTTTCTTATATTGGTCTTGTCCAATTTTTGTATCAACTTTGCATTGGCTTCATAGAGAATTAGGGAAGCTCTTTCTCATTTTCTGTTCTCTAGACTATTTTGTATAAGAAAGGGGTTGTTAGTTGCTTGAAGGTATGATAAAACTTGGCAGTGAAACCGTCAATGCACGAGGCTTTTTTTGTAGGTTGATTTTGTGACTTCTGATTTAGTTTCTTAAATGGTTATAGATCTATTCAAGTTGTGTATTTGTCAATCTAAGTAAATTATATTTTTCAAGGAAATTGTCCATTTTGTCTG
Organism: Spilogale gracilis; assembly: GCA_004023965.1. Taxonomy (NCBI): domain Eukaryota; kingdom Metazoa; phylum Chordata; class Mammalia; order Carnivora; family Mephitidae; genus Spilogale; species Spilogale gracilis. Next base: position 29,236 of record PITA01010052.1, read on the forward strand.
TTTTCAAATTGATTGGCTTAAGGTAGCTTATACTATTCACTTATGGTTCTTAAATCTCTGCTTGTAATTATATCTATTTTTCTTTTGTCTAATTTTCTAATATTTATTATTTTTCTTTCTTTTTTCATGATCATTATTGTCAAAAGTACGACAACCTTAATATTGTTTTCAAAGACCCAATTTTTGTTTTCGTTAATGTGCTCTATAGTATTCTTTGCTTTCTCTTTTATTAAATTTGATCCACATCTTTAATTTTTTCCTTTCTTCTGCTTCTTTTAGTTTTATCTGTTGTCCTTTTAAAAAGTTCTTGAATTGAAATTTTTGCTTATTAGCCAAAGAAAACTATTGTTTACTTTTTTTTTCCTTCTTCTCTAATATATGGATAAGATCGAAACTATCTGCAACCTACATAGTTTCATGTTAATGTCTTTTGTTTATTTATATTTTTAAATAATTATTTTTTTCAGTGTTTCAGGATTCATTGTTAATTTCTAAATATTTGATGTATCTGCTATAACATGAAAATTTAAATGATGAATTATTTTGCAGTGTAATTTTTAATTTTTAATTTCAGTTCACTTAATTTTTCTTTTTTTAAAGATTTTATTTGAAAGAGAGAAGCACAGTGAAAGAGGGAACACAAGCAGAGGGAGTGAGAGAGGGAGAAGCAGGCTTCCTGCAGAGCAAGGAGCCTGATGTGGGGCTTAATCCTGGGACTCCGGGATCATGACTTGAGCCAAAGGCAGATGCTTAACAACTGAGCCACCCAGGCACCCCTCACTTAATTTTTTTAAAGTAAGTTCTATGCCTAATGTTGGGCTTGAACTCATGACCTTGAGATTAAGAGTCACATGCTCTACTAACTGAGCCAACCAGGTGCCCCAGTGAAATTTTTATGTAATATAATTATATGTAAAATAGTAATGTAATTTCTAAATTGACTTTTAATTTTTTATTTTTTATTTCTTTTGGGGGGAGAAGCTTTCCTTTTTTTTTGAGTATAGTTGACACACAGTGTTACATTAATTTCAGATGTACAACATATTGATTCAGCTTCTCTAGATGTTATGCTATACTCACCACAAGTGTAGCTACCATCTGTCACTGTTCAACACTATTACAATATCATTGACTATATCCCTCTGCTGTGATTTTTATTTTCATGACTTAATCATTCCATAACCAGAGACCTGTATCTCCCAGTTCCCTACCCATTTTGCCTCCCTTGACCCCTTTTCCTCTGGCATCCATCAGTTCTCTGTACTTATAGGTCTGATTCTGCTTTTTGTTTACTCATATGTTTTATTTTTTAGATTCCAATGTATGAATGAATTCACTTAGCATAAAATACTCTAGGTCCATTCATGTTGCAGATTTCACAATCTCATCCTTTTTTATGACTGTGTAATATTCGTGTGTGTGTGTGTGTGTGTGTGTGTGTGTGTGTGTGTGTGTGTACCACATCTTATCCATATGTTTATCAGTGGTTCCTAGGTTGCTTTTATATCTTGGTTATTGTATATAGTACTGCAGTAAAAGTAGGGTCATGTATATCATTTTGAAATTGTGTTTTCAATTTCTTTGCATAAATACCTAGTAGTAGAATATTAAATCATACGGTATTTTTGTTCAACTTTTGACCTCTATACTGTATTCCAGTGACTGTACCAATTTACATTCCGACTAATAGTGCAGTTTCTCAATAATGAATCTAGGTGTTGATTTCTTTTTTTCTTTTAAATTTTTGCACGAGATTATTTTCTTCCTGAATCTGATCTTTTTTTTTTTTAATCAATTATGGAAAATTTATAGCTATTATCTTTTTATTATTTTATTTTTCTTATATTTTCTTGGAACTTGTATTTAAATATAGGCATATGATTACCTTTTTCATTCTCTCCTTCATGATTCTCATGTCTCATTTGTATTTTCTATTTCTTTATTGTGTTGAATTCTTGGTAATTTTCTCAAGTGTATCTTCCCAAATAATAATTTTCTCTTCACCCATATCTAATCTACTGATTATTCTATACATTGAGATTTTTAAATTTTGGTAATACTTTTATTTTTAGATGTTCTATTTTTAAGAAATCTGTTATTCTTTATCATGAGTTTCTTTTTTGGTATGTTTCTATTTCTTCTTTTACCTCTTAATTTAAGTCCAAGAATATTTATTTAAAAAATCTCAGATTGTTGTTTTCTAAATTTTTCTCTGTTTTGAGAGGGAGTGCTATTTTAACTATTTGTTATGTCTGTTGACTCCATTTTGATTAATACAGTTCTCATATAATTTGTAAACTTTATGAGTTAATCTTTTTTTTTAAAGATTATATTTATTTTTTTGAGATAGAGAGAGTGAGAGAGAGCATGAGAAGGGAGACGGTCAGAGAGAGAAGCAGACTCCCTATGGAGCTGGGAGCCTGATGTGGTACTGGATCCATGGACTCTAGGATCATGACCTGAGCTGAAGGCTATTGCTTAACCACCTGAGCCACCCAGGATCCCCTCTAAGTTAATCTTTATCAGGACTCTATTTTTCCATGAGAGTCATATGTGTTGTAGAAATATCCCTAGAAATGAGTTTTATATTCAGTTTTGTTGGGAACTTCAGGAATTCCACTGGTTTGAGGACAGTTGTTAAAAACTTCTTGGCTTTGGAGTCTTGCTGCTTATGGGTGATATAGGATTGGAGTTTTCATTTCTCACAGGAGACTTCTCTTTTATATTCACAGAATTTAGCAGTGATGGGCATTCTTACCATTTTCTTGAGCTTTGAGATACTTTTTTAAATTAAAAAAACATATTTCTTAAATAGGAAACTTTTAATTTGTGGTAAAGGGAGTTTTATTTTCAGATTCTGCTTCAGTCTTTGCCTAGGCATTAAAAGTGTGATCCCAAGGTTTTAGGACTATATGTATCTGGGTCTGATACCCCTTTTGGTCATTGAAGTCTCAGCTTTTATGCTTACTGGTATAATTTGAGTTCCCTCAGCTTTTCTTCTGCATGGGGTTTCCTATTCTTTCTTTTTAGCTTTGATAGGCATTCAATATTTGGGAGCTATATTTTATCCAACATTCCCTGTATGTTTGTAATGGGACAAGATATTCAGTTGCTCATGTGGCATTTTATTGCACTGGAAGTCTTGATTGGAACACTCTATTATTGAAACAAATATTCAGAAATAAATATAAATCTAAATTTGTTTTTGATGCTATATCTCCCAGTATTATATGTACTACCAACACTTTAGCTTCAGAAAAACAATATCATCTGTTTCATAAAATTAGTATTATTACTTTAAATGTTTTCTATTTATGTAATTTGTACATTTATATTAATTTTATAGCTATTAAAAGCAATGCAAATAATATTTTGTATCTAATTTTGTATGTATTTAAACTACATTATAGTATGAATATTTAAAACTATATGGGACAAGAGATGAAAGAATATGTGTATGTATAAATATATACAGGTCCTATAACCAAATATATGTATGTCTTTCACTTCGAAAAACAACAACAACACTACATGGGGAGTCCATTATAATTATTTTTCCATTACAAAAATCCCAAGTCTAAGAAATTCTGAATTGGTCATGACTGGAAAATTTACATTTATATTGCTGGTACACATTAAGCTTAGCTTTTTCTCTTAACTTCAACTGTTGACTGTATATTCATATTACTTCATCTTTTTGGGTAATGCAATGGCTTGATCATTACTCTTCTTATATTCCTTTACCTAAAGCAAATTTATCTTTATGGTATATGCTACCTAGTATTTACAGTATATTTGGTATATACTAATATTACCTACCTCAGTAATTGTCCACAGGAATGGGCACAGTACATTGGAATCATTTGGGAATGTTTTCCAAAATACACATGTTCACCTCCCTCAGACATTCTGAAAATGCTGTCTGATTTTTATCTTTTTTTAAAAAAGTTTTTATGTATGAATGTATGCATGTATTTATTTCTTTATAGAGTACAAGTGAGGGGAGGGACAGAAGAGGGAGAGAGAGACTCTAAAGCAGACTCCATGCTGAGCACAGAGCTCTACATGAGGTTCTATTCGATGCCTCGGAGATCATGACCGGAGCTGAAATCAAGAGTCAGACACTTAACTGACTGAGCCATCCAGGTGCCCCATCAAACCCCATGGCAGGCTCCGCGCTCAGCATGGAGTGTCTGTTTGAGATTCTCTCTCTCCCCCTCCTCATCTTGCTCCTCCCCTCACTTGTGCTCTATAAATAAATAAATAAATCTCTAAAGAAAAAGTAACAAGCATATACTGAGGATTTTAAGCAATAATATTGTTGTGCCAATTCTATTTCTGTATTTTCTTTCTTAAATATAAATGCCATTGTTTTTGAAAAGTTTTTTCTCAGGATACAGGTGATTTAACTTGTCCCTCCTCTGTTTGGACATTTGATAATTAAGAGCCTAATGTGCATCATGTCAGAGGCTATGGTCTTAAATGTGTAAGGGAATTTGGTCTAGGGAAAGAGTTTTTAGTGGTTACAGTAGAGGAACCAGTCTTTTACCTGGAATTATCCAGAGTAGGCCTCTTATGAGTCAGAATAGCAGATTTGTGATGTACCTTACCCAGACCAGCCAGGTACCACTCTTGGTAGAAAAACACTCATGTATATGTTCCAGCTTTAATCCCTTGCCACTTCTGGGCCATCTATTTAGTGGATCCATTTATATCTCTAAACTTGACGCTAAGGGACTTCTGTTGTTCCTGTATTAGATAGTGTGCCAGGTAGCCCCTAGAAGGTCAGAAGGATACTCATTGCCTTTTGCCCTGTATCCCCAACCTATCACATATCCAAGAGACACTGTCAAGATTAACCGTATTACCAGCCATCTCTGTCTCATGGACAAAATAAGTCTTGGTGTTGGTGGATATGCTCACCAAAGATGACACACTGCCCTGTACTACCCTCCTTTTTAGTCTTTTTTTATGTTTTAGATTGGAAACACTTTTCCCCCCCACACTTAAAAGATATGTTTTTTATTGTGAAATATTTACACATATAGAAAAGCCTAAGGAAAAGAATAATTTATTGCTATGTTTAGCCCTGTCACCATTTTGATGGATATCTTTTAAACATTTCAATTTACACACATACAAACACATATGTAGCACATATCTTACGTGTTTCTGACTGATAAATTTGACTGTTTTCCTTTCTTATTAAATGTCCTTGGGCTGGGACTGAGTTACTCTTTAAAACATTGATTCAGAGTTGAAATTATTTATTTTGACATTTTAGGTTATGAAATGTCATGTCAGCCGATTGTGCTATGATACAGAAAGGACAAATAAAGAATCATAGAACTATAGAATTTAAGCTCTAAAAGAGACCTCTGAGAACTTTAAATATGCTCTGAAACTCAGAGCTAATCAATAGGTCAATTTTCTTTTCACTTTCTGTGTCATATCTTATGTAAACTTATATAGGAAAAAAGCTGATATTGAAGATACAAATATTTACTTTCAAAGATGAAGTCTAACTCATAAATTTCCTTTCCAAGAAACTAAATTTTCTTATTTTATACGATTTTAGCATCATTGGACATTGTATGGTTCATTGACTAATCAAATATATAGGTATCATTGCATTTGTTTACAAGTCACTTTGTACACACAGTTTTGCCCAGGTCTGTAGGGGATGTTCTTCCACATAATGTATTTCCAGGAGATAGCTTAACAATGGGTGTGGTGCCTCATTGATTTTGGCATAATTCCTAGTTAGGTTGAACTCAGAAGTAAATTTAGAATGTAACTAAAAATCTTATTGAAGTTACTTAAAATGAGGAGAATAGAAAGGAAAAAGAAATGAGAGGAAAGCACCAGCAGGACAAAAAATAGCTGCCGCTTTGAAAATAATTTATTTCTCTTTTTCTATGGGCATATGTGTGTGGGTGGGTTTTCTCAATTCTGAAGTTGTTGTAAATAAATTAGCTGTAAAGCAGTGACAAATCTTTTTTTTTTTCCCTTAGTTCTCTAAATTACTTCAGGTATCAAGCTGAGAAGTCTGTGGGGCTTTCAGCAATAGCACACTGTTTCATATTATGATTTTTTAAAAGCAGAGACAGAAACAACCCAAATAATTCCATTTACATCTGAATTAAATTTCTCAGGCATTTCTTGGATTTTAATAGCGATTCAACAGAAGCCTAACATTAGGAGATATGGAATAATTACAAAAGAATGGGAGGGATAGAACTAAAGGGGTACTGAATTCATAATGCAGTATTTGGCTGAAGTGTTCGCTTTTTTGTGAATAGAGAGTGATAGGTCAAATTTTAAAATTTTAATCTTTCAAAGTAATTTTTTTGGATTCAAATCTCTGTATTTTTAATACTTACTCTACTAGTTGTTCCATTGCAAATGTCAAATCAGTAGTAGTTTTGTAAGCCATCCCAAGGGATTTGATGGACATTTTTCTAAGTCATTTACTGACCCAATTTCCATATAATCCATTGGTATATATTATAGTGTCAGATATTTGTTATCTGCTCCCTCCCACCTCACCCTCCCGCTTGCACTCGCTCTCTCAAATAAATAACATTTTTTAAAAAAGATAAAACATATTTATGAACAATGGTGTCCATTAGCAGTATGACAGTGACAAGTAAGTCACTTTTCCAGGCATAGTTAAATGTGGAAATTGACCTGAATTATTTCTGTATACTTTTTCGTTCTAAATTCTGTGAGGTCATTAAAAATGAGAGAAATAGGCCAATATGTAAATTAAAGTCATACACTGTAATCGAAAGTTATACATTCATAAATATTAGTTATATTGTTTCTACTCAGATTAGAGTGGTATCAATAATTTATCTCTCTGAATTTGTTATGAATATTTTTTCTTTGTTTTCCACCACTCATAGGATGAAGTCAAGACTTCTCATAATGGCACTTTAGAGCAATTATGCTTTTATAAAAAAATTTTAAAAAGATTTTCTTTATTTGACAGAGAGAGAGAGAGATCACAAGTAGGCAGAGAGGCAGGCAGAGAGAGGGGAGGAAGCAGGCTCCCCACTGAGCAGAGAGCCCGATGCGGGTCTTGATCCTAGGACCCTGAGATCATGACCAGAGCTGAAGGCAGAGGCTTTAACCCACTGAGCCACCCAGGTGCTCCAATTATGCTTTTTAAAGATTTTTATTATTATTATTATTTATTTATTTGACAGAGAGAAACACAGTGAGAGAGGGAACACAAGCAGGGGGAGTGAGAGAGAAAGAAGCAGGCTTCCCGCCGAGCAGGGAGCCCAATGTGGGGCTTGATCCTGGGTCTCCAGGATCATGACCTGAGCTGAAGGCAGTCGCTTAACCAACTGAGCCACCCAGGCACCCCTACTTTTTAAATAATATAGTTCCAACCTGTCTTTATTGTTTCCTCTCTTATAACCCCTGTACTACAGGGATATCAAACTCTTTTTAATGATAATTTTTTAAGTAACAGATTATAGCGATATAATCCATGATCCATAAGTTTCATCTTTTTAAAGTGTATAATTCTTTGATTTTTAGTATATTCACAGGAGTGTAGCCATCATCACTATATAATTCCAGCACATTTTTATAATCCCCAAAAGAAGTCCTATACACATTAAGCAGGTACTCCCCTGTTCCTCCTTGACCCAGCCCCTGGAAAATGTTATACTTTCTGTTTTTACAGATTTGCCTCTTCTGAACATTTCATATACATGGAGCCATGTAACATGTAATATGTGGCCTTTTGTGACTGGCCTCTTTCAGTTAAGATAATGTTTTCAGGGTTCACCCGTGTTGTATCATGTAAGTGTTCTTCATTCCTTTTTATGGCCAAATAATATTTGATGATGATGGTGATGGTGTGCCACATTTTATTTATCCTTTCATCAGTTGATGGAAATTTGGGCTGTTCCCACATTTTGGCTATTATGAATTTAGATGCTATGAGCATTCTTGTCACATTTTTTGTGGGAACTTATGTTTCCTTTTTTCTTGGGTGTATTCCTAGGAGTGGAATTGCTAGTTCATATGTTAAGTCTATGTTTAACTTTTTAAGGACTCGAGAAACTGTTTTCTAAATAGTTTCACCATTGTATAATCCTACCAGCAATGTATGACAGTTCCAATTTCTCCACATGCAAACTTTTAAAATATGAAATTGTAATATAATACGTGTTTTAATTCATACAGTTTACTTAACACAAATTATCAAGAGTGAACTACTGTGTACTTGATGTGGTTTTCACAGAAATAAAAACAATGTGATACCTGTGATACTATAATGTTTATAATATCTACAATGTCTGGAAGAATTCTTGTCTTTACCCTCACAAAACTCAGCTAAATACTCTACTGGAATGCAGACAAAAAAAGTATAAATTCCTTAGCATAGTCTACACAGCTTCCTATAATATACTCCCCTTTTCTTACAATCTTTTGCTATGAATCACAACCTCATTCTAACCTCTACTCAAAAGCAAATGAAACCAAAAGCACACTCTAGCCAATTAAAAATAACATCACAGTAAGGCATTTTTGGTGTCTCTAAAGTTGATCCATGAAATTTATTTTTATATACTCCAAGATAACCTGGTTATAAAATGTGTATTCTAAATAACAAAATGAATCGACTTTTTTCCTTGTGGAGCTTTTAGCTTAGGATAAAGTTGGGAAGAGATGTGGGACATTAAAAGGATGACTCATGATTTCAGGATAATTTATTTGTCATCCTTTCTGACAGAAATTAATCACTGGAGTCAGTAACCTATTAAGGACCCTCCTTAATAGAGTCAGTATATAAAACAGTGTTTACCTTTCTGCTCTTTAAGATGGGAAGAGTGTTCTTTTCCTGCTGTGAGCCACCTGCATGGTCAGTTAGGTGATTTCCCTCTGCAAGGCACGGAACACTGACCCTCCCACAAAGTGTGAGGAGTTTGCGTGGGGCAGTAGTTTCTCCACCTTGCTTGTTTGCCATTCTTTGTACGAAATTTAAAACCTATGTCTGGTATATAACAAAATGCTTTTGTTTCTACTTACCATAATTAAGAATAACTTAATCCTAGATGTCCTGCAGTTCTGTGGAAGCGATTGTTAAGGCTCTTAAATGGTTAAATAAAGGGCCTAATATAAGAAACAAAACTGTACTAACAAGAACATTACCACACACACACAAAGGATCCGTAAATAAAGAGTTCTGCACTCAGTCATAGAAAAGAGGCTTAAGCAAGTGCTTTTACCTTTGCAAAATAAGTTATCTTTCTCCTCGATGCCAGACAACCTAACTTTTGGTCATTGTATTAATAATGTAGCTAAAACCTTGTATACAACTCATCTAAGCCTTTCAGTTGCCTTCTTGTTTGTAAGACCTGCTTAAAAAACGTATCTTTTATATGCAAGTCTATTCCTTTCTTTATTCTCACCTTTGCAATCTGCTTATGGCACTCCTTTTAGAGCATAAGATCAAAAGAAAAATAATTATAACCTGCATAGTTACACTCTGATTGAGACTATATCAATACCAATATACTTAATAGTTTAAATGTAGTTACTTAAAGTTTCCACAACCACCCATTCACCGTTTGCCTGCATGACCACGCTCTGCCTTGCACGACCAGGGGATAAAACACTCCATTGGGATAAGATCAGACAAAGCCAGCTGTTGCCTAAAGCTAGATTGATGTGACTGCCAGTGGACCAAGGTCTGCTTCCACCCATAATTGTTTGTTCCATAGATTAGGGATGTTCTGCTCTAAGTTGATGGCATCTGAATGGCACCAAAGCCATGAAAAAATTTATGATTGGAAACTTAAGAAAATATGTATAATCTCTTACAAAGCTCTTTGATTACCCTTCCTTTGAAATGATCTGTAACCACAAGCTTTAAATAAAGAACTCTGAAGACACAGTTTTCAGGAGATCTCCACACCACTCTTTGAGTCCGGTCTCCTCATTTGGAATCACTGACACCATCCCCTTCTAGGACCCTGACTGTTGCTGGGGCTGGCCCCTGGCATATTCCTACAGTGTTGTTATAACACACCTGGTTAAAAAGAAAGGGTCTGGGTATGGCAGTGCTGCCTAATTGAATATTTCTGCATTGGGAATTATGATGTTTCATCTGTTGACCATTCCTTACTGGTATCAATATCTAGTTTATGATGCTCATGTAGCTTCAGCCTATAACTGTTTCTGTTCAAGGGTGGAGGAAAGGGTTATAAAAGCAAATGAACTCCTAGTATGTCTGAAGGAGATTTACTACAAGGAGATATAGAGGTTGACAGCAGTTGATCTGTGGCAGAATCACTAAGTCTGAAGCCTGCCTGCTTCTTGTAGACTGGGAAGCTAGTCTTGGAAAATCTTCCAAGAAGCTCTGATAAGCCAGCTCCCACTCATTTTCAGCTTTCTACTTTTCTGGGGGTTTCGATCTCTGAAGGAATAACAACAGTGAAAAGGTATACTAACCACTAGTTTGCTTTTTAACTTGTGCTTGTATTTCATACTTATGGGACTTTTTCTTTAATATACTGCATCATATAGAGGACCATGTAAGTGAGAACTTAGAAAAATTAGGGATTCTGACATTCAGAAGTCACCTCTTACTGTACGTAAATTAAAACCTAATGAATCAAAACACTTTTCTTCCGTTTATTGACTCTCTTCTTGGAAGTGGTGGCGGAGCACTGTGGTTAAATACCCAGGTTCTGGCATCAGATTTCCTGGGTTTGTGAGGGCCAGGTGTTTCAAAATTCTACCTTCGTGACTTTGGGAAAGTTGGTTAGCATTTCTGTTCCTTAGTTTATTCACTATAATATACGAACAATTTTAGTATCTTCCTTACAGGGTTATTGCGACATCCAACAGAAGCCATTCAGATTGTTTAATGTTACTGTTATCAACTCCAAGGTGAGGAAGAAGTCTTCCTTTCTAAGTCTGTCTCTCACTGTGTGCATCGCCCTACCCCTCCAGCCCCGTGAAACCTGATTCAGTAACACACTCACTTTATTACACTTCAGTGCTTTCACAGGTGACCACTCCTACTTTTCCACCTGTCAAAGACAGTCTCAGACCTTGTCTCTCTCCCTGCCAGATTTTTTAAATTAATTTATTTTCAGTGTTCCAAGGTTTATTGTTTATGCCCGACAGCCAGTGCTCCATGCAATAGGTGCCCTCAGTATCCAACACCAGGCTCACTCATCCCCCATACCCTCTCCCCTCCAAGACCCTTAGTCTGTTGCTGAGTCCAAAGTATCTCATGTTTCATCTCCCTTCCTGATTTACCCCAATTGACATTTTCTTTCCTTCTCCTACTGTCTTCCATGTTACTCCTTATGCTCCGCAAGTAAGTGAAACCATATGATATTTGACTTTCTCTTGGTTTATTTCACTCAGCCTAATCTCCTCCAATCTGGTCCATGTTGCTACAAAAGTTGGGTATTCATCCTTTCTGATGGAGATGTAATATTCCATTGTATATATGGACCATATCTTTATCCATTTGTCTGTTGAATCCAACAAGAAGTCTTAAGTATGCCACTTATTTTGGAATCCAGGATACTGGAGCAATAGCAGTGTCATGGTTTTAAAATACTTGTTTTAAAATTAGGGTTAAAAATTGGTATTGCTTCTTATATTTGTAACAACCATAAGATTTCATACTCGTGGCATTTTAAAATAATTGCACTAGTTTTTTATAAGTGATTCTAATGAGCATTAGCTAAAGAGCAATTTATCTTAAGAATTATCTTAATTAAGACTGAAGTCAGGTAACGTGATGCCCCCAGCTTTGTTTTTCTTCTTCAACAATTCCTTAGCAATTCAGGGTCTTTTTTGGTTCCATATAAATTTTAGGATTGTTTGTTCCAACACTTTGAAGAATATTGGTGGAATTTTGATCAGAATGGCATTGAAAGTATAGATTTCTCTGGGCAGTATAGACATTTTAACAATGTTTATTCTTCTGATTCATGAGCATGGAATGCTCTTCCATCTTTTTGTGTCTTTAATTTCTTTCATGAATGTTCTGTAGTTCCTCAAGTACAGATCCTTAACTTCTTTGGTTAGGTGTATTCCTAAGTATCTTATGGTTTTTGGTGCTATAGTAAACAGAATCGATTCTCTTATTTCCCTTTCTATAGTTTCATTGTTAGTGTATAAGAATGCAACTGATTGCAGTTTATTGATTTTGTATCCTGCCACATTACCAAATTGTTGTATGAGTTCTAGTAGTTTGGGGGTAGAGTCTTTTGGGTTTTCCACATAGAGTATCATGTCATCTGCAAAGATAGAGAGTTTGACTTCAGTCTTTATTACAAAGCTGTGATCACCAAGACAGCATGGTACTGGCACAAAAACAGACAAATAGACCAATGGAACAGAGTAGAGAGTACAGACATGGACCTACAAATCTATGGTCAAATCATCTTCGACAAAGTAGGAAAAAATATCCAGTGGAAAAAAGACAGTCTCTTCAATAATTGGTGCTGGGAAAATTGGATAGCTACATATAGAAGAATGAAAATAGACCATTCTCTTACACCACACACAAAGACAAACTTGAAATGGATGAAAGACCTCAATGTGAAGCAGGAATCCATCAAAATCCTAGAAGAGAACATAGGCAGTAACCTCTTTGACATCGGCCACAGCAACTTCTTTCAAGACATGTCTCCAAAGGCAAAGGAGACAAAAGTGAAAATGAACTTTTGGGACTTCATCAAAATAAAAAGCTCTGTATGGCAAAGGAAACAGTCAACAAAACGAGGCACCCCACAGAATGGGAGAGGATATTTGCAAATGACACTATAGACAAAGGGCTGATATTCAAGATCTAGAAAGAACTACTCAAACCAAACATCCAAAAAGAAGATGAACACATTAAAAAATAGGCAGGAGACATGAAGAGGCACTTCTCCATAGAACATATACATATGGTTAACAGACACATGAAAAAATGTTCATCATCACTAGCTCTCGGGGAAATTCAAATCAAAACCGCACTGAGATACCACCTTACACCAGTGAGAATGGCCAAAATTAACAAGACAGGAAACAACAAGTGTTGGAGTGGCTGTGGAGAAAGGGGAACCATCCTACACTGTTGGTGGGAATGCAAGCTGGTGCAGCCGCTTTGGAAAACAGTGTGGGGATTCCTTAAAAAATTAAAAGTAGAGCTACCCTATGACCCTGCAATTGTACTACTGGGTATTTACCCCAAATATACAGATGTAGTGAGAAGAAGGGCCATATGTACCCCAATGTTTATTGCAGCAATGGCCACAATTGCCAAAGTGTGGAAAGAGCCAAGGTGCCCTTCAACAGATGAATGGATAAAGAAGATGGAGTACTACATCTCCATCAGAAAGGATGAATATCCAACTTTTGTAGCAACATGGGCTGTATTGGCAGAGACTATGCTGAGTGAAATAAGCCAAGTAGAGAAAGTCAAGTATCACATGGTTTCACTTACTTGTGGTGCATAAGGGGTAATATAGAGGACAGTAGGAGAAGGAAAGGAAATGGGACATAGGGTAATTTGGGGAGAGAAATGAAACATGAGAGACTTTGGACTCAGAAACAGACTGAGGGTCTTGCAGGGGAGGGGGTGGGGGGATGGGTGAGCCTGGTGGTGGGTACTGAGGGCACATATTGCATGGAGCACTGGGTGTGGGGTGTAAACAATGAATCTTGGAACACTAAAAAAATAAATTTAAAGAAAAAAATATAATAGATACCTAGATGCATGTACATTCAAATGAATACTCACACATGTATTCATTGGCATACACAAAATTCTGGTAGGATGATTTGTGGTTTTGTGTGTGGTTCACTATTCTCTAATTATTTTTCTCCTTATATGCTATGCTTATGGTGTAACACCAAAGTAATGAGAACAAGGACCATAAAAAAACCCCACAAAAATAAAGAAATAAACAAAAAACTACATACATATTTCAGAAGTATTCAGGAAATTAACATTCTTTATTTAAATAAGGTTTTTAATAAACTTATTCTAAAAAAGAATTTTATCATATTTCTAGAAAATATTGGTCTAATTTTTAAAATTTATATATATATATGATGGCAGTAAGGGGTGGGGAGGAAGTCTCTCAAGATAAAGAAGTTCTGAGTTGTCCCCCAATCCTTTCCCCTCAAGCATTTAAGTTTAGGAATTGTAATATAACTGAGTCCAAGTGCTCCACATGACAAGTGCCATCCTTAATACTCATCACCCATTTGGTGCATGCCCCAACGAATCTCCCTACATCAACCTCAGTTTATTCTCTGTTGTTACAAGTCTCTAATGGTTTGTTTCTCTCTCCTGCCCCACCATATTTTCATTTGTTTTGTTTCTTGAATTCCACATATGAGTGAAATCATATGAGATTTGTCTTTCTCTGCCTGACTTATTTTGTTTAGCATAATGCACTCTAGCTCCATCCACATTATGGCAAATGGCAAGATTTTATTCCTTTTGATGAATGAGTATTATTGTATTGTGTGTGTGTGTGTGTGTGTGTGTGTGTGTGTGTGTGTTTGTATACATCTTCTTTTATCTATATATCAGTTGAAGGATGTTTGGACTCAACATAGTTTGGCTATTGTTGATAATGCTGCTATAAACATCAGGGCACATGTACCCTTTTGAATCTACATTTTTGTATCCTTTGGGTAAATACCTGGTAGAACAATTGCTGGTTCATAGGGTAGGTCTATTTTTAACTCTTTGAGGAACCTCCATACTCTTCTCCAGGGCTGCAACCAGTTTGCATTCCCACCAACAATGTAAGAGGGTTCCCTTTCCTCTGTATCCTTGTTGTAACATCTGTTGTTTCTTGAGTTGTAATTTTTAGCCATTCTGACTGATGTGAGGTGGTATTTCATTGTAGTTTTGATTTGTGTTTCCCTGATGCTGAGTGATGTTGAGCATTTTTTTCACATGTCTGTTAGCCATCTGGATGTCTTCTTTGGAGAAATGTCTGTTCATGTCTTCTGCCATTTCTTAATTGGATTATTTGTTTTTTGAGGGATTGAATTTGATAACTTATTTCTAGATTTTGGATACTAATTCTTTATCATATGTATCATTTGCAAATATCTTCTCCTATTCCTTAGGCTGCCTTTTAGATTTGTTGATTGTTTCTTGTGCTGTGCAGAAGCTTTTTATCTTGATGAAGTCCTAATAGTTCAGCTTTGCTTTTGTTTTACTTGTCTTTGGCAACTTGTCTACTAAGAATTTGCTCTGGCCAAGGGCAAAGTGGTTGCTGCCTATGTTGTCCTTTAGGATTTTGTAGTTTCTTGTCTCACATTTAGGTCTTTCATCCATTTTGAATTTATTTTTGTGTATGGTGTATGAAAGTGGTCATTTCATTCTTCTGCATGTGGCTTTCCAGTTTCCCAACACATTTGTTGAAGAGACTGTCTTTTTGTCCATTGGATTTTGTTTCCTGGTTTGTTGAAGATTAGTTGACCATATAGTTGTGGGTCCATTTCCGGGTTTTCTATGCTATTCCACTGATCTATGTGTCTGTTTTTGTGCCAGTACCAAACTGTCTTTATGACTGCAGCTTTGTAATATAGTTGAAGGTTAGAATTGCAATGCCCCTAGATTTGCTTTTCTTTTTCAGGATTGTTGTGGCCATTTCAGGGCTTTTTGTGTTTTCACACAAACTTTAAGATTATTTTTTCTAGATCTGTGAAAAATGCTGTTGATAGAATTACATTAAATGTGTATTGCTCTGGGAAGCATTTTAACAATTTAAACATTTTAACAATGCTTATTCTTCTAAGCCATGAGCATGGAAAGTATTTCCATTTCTTTGTGTCCCCTTCAATTTCTCTCATAAGTGTTCTGTAGTTTTCAGAACTCTGGTTAAATTTTGGTTAAATTTTTTACCTCTTTTGGTTAAATTTTGTTCCTAGATATCTTACTGTTTTTTGTAAATGGGATCAATTCCTTGATTTCTTTTTCTGCTGTTTCATTATTGATTTAAAGAAATGCAACAGATTTCTGTATGTTGATTTTATACTGAAAGTTTGACTTCATCCTTGCTTATTTGGATGCCTTTTATTTCTTTTTGTTGTGTTATTGCTGAGGCTAAGACTTCCAATACTATGTTAAATAAGTAATGTGAGTGTGGACATGCCTATTTTGTTTCTAACTAAGAAAGAAAAGTGATCAGTTTTTCCCTATTGAGGATGACATTAGCTTTGCGTCTTTTGTATATGGCCTTTATGATGTTGAGGTATGTTCCATCTATCCCTATTTTGTTGAGGTTTTTTATCAAGAATTTATGCTATATGTTTTTCAATTGCTTTTTCTGCATATATTGAGAAAATCATATAGTTCTTATCCATTTATTAATGTGGTATATCATGTTGATTGATTTGTGAATATTGAGCCACCCCTGAAGTTTAGGAATAAATCCCACTTGATGGTGGTGAATGATTCTTTTAGTGTACTTGAATTCAATTTGCTAGTAGCTTGTCAAGAATTTTTGCATCCATGTCCATTAGGGACATTGGCTATAACTCTCTTTTTTAATGGAGTCTTTGTCTAGTTTTGGAATCAAGGTAATGCTTCATGGAATGAGTTTGGCTTTCTTTTCTATTTTTGGAATAGTGTGAGAATTATAGATATTAACTCTTCTTTAAATGTCTGGTAGAGGGGCACATAGGTGGCTCAGTCAGTTAAGCAGCTCCCTTTGGCTCAAGTCATGATCCCAGGGTCCTGGGATCAAGCCCCACATCAACTCCCTGCTCAGCAGAGACTCTGCTTCTCCTTCTCCCTCTGCCTGCTGCTCTGCCTACTTGTGCTCTCTGTCTTTCTGTCAAATAAATAAACAAAATCTTAAAAAAAAATGTCTGATAGACTCCCCCTGGGAAGCTAGCTGACCAAGAACTACCAGGAATTTTTAAAGCATCATGAAAATCATTCTAGAGAAATAGAAGAATGGGAATATTTCTCAATCAAATTAATGACAGATACAGTGGGACTCACTTCTTGTGCTGGTGAAAAGATAAAACATGTTTTTTTTTTTCCTGGACGGATTTAAATAGATAATAGTAATGGTGATGGTCATCAGATGAATTTTGTATAGCAATTAGATCAGGCTAGTAACTCTGTGGCAATAAATAATTGCCCAAATCCCAGTAATTTTAAACACCAAAGGCTAATTTTTTTTTGCTTATAATACAAATTTGTAATGTGTTAGAAGGTGGAAATACGGGTACTTCTTTACATTGACCTTCCTCAAATATGTAAATGGAAGGAAGTACCAGTTAGCTGTAAACTTCTACACTTGTCAAAGCAGGAAAAAAAATGAGAACTTGCAAACTACCTCTCAATAATTGTGTATTATTGTATGAAAGTGACAAGCTGACTCTCAAATGTATATGAATCAGAGATATGTATCCCTGAAACCAATAGTACATTATATGTTAGTTAATTGAATTTAAATATAAAAAAATAAAATATATATGAAAAATACAATGGGGCTATAATACCAAGACAAAATTTGAAAAAAGGATAAAAGTATAGCACTTATTCTACTAGACATAAAAACTAATTAAAAACTATACTAATGAAGACATATAATGTTGGTACCAGTACAGGTAAATTAGTGGAATTGAAATCCTGACTTATGGCAAAATTTGGCATTACAGAACAATGGGGAAGGAATATACTTTTCAGTTAATTGATTTGCTTATGGAAAAGTGTAAGCTTGATCCCTACCTCACACCATGCATAAAATCAATTTGTTTTTTTTCTTCTACTTTTTTTCTTTTTGCTGAACAAAAATCGATTTTATATATAGTGTGAGGTAATGGCCAAGTTTAATAGGGTGTTACCAGGGTGTAGAACATTGATCAAGTTTAATAGAACATTGCCAGAACCCAGGAATCTTCTTTGTGCATCCTCCTAATCGTTACTGTATCCTTCCTCCTGACCAAATAACCACCATCCTGACATTTAAGATGATATATTAGTTTTGCTTATTTTTGTATATAAAATACACAGAGGTTATAGAAGATACTCTAATACACATTGCTTCTTTCTCTTGCCATCATGTTTCTGAGACTGTTTTTGTAGTTGCATAGAGCTGCATTTCATTTATTTTCATTACCGTACAGTATTTCATGGTATGACTTGCCTACAATTTATCCATTATCCTATTAAAAGAATGTGAATTTCTAGTTTTATTGGTATGCATATTCTTGTCTGTGTCCTTTGGCACTTACATGCACACATTTCTGTTAAGTATATGCCTAGAAACAGGGCCAGAAGAATAATTTGAGAGGCCCGGTACAAAATGATCATGTGGGGTCCCTTGTTTAACATTTATGAAGAATTTCTGGACAGTTGCAATAGAACTTTAAACTAAGCATGGTGCCCTTCTAAGTTAAGACCCTTATGCAGTTGCACAGATTACATGCCCATGAAACTGCTGAGATTTGGGGAATTATATGCACTATATTACTCATGGGGGATTCTAGGGGTGAAATTGTTGGTTTATAGGTTGTGCATAAATTTAACTTTAGGATTAAATGACAAATTTTATTTTCCAAAGTATATCAATTTATAGTATTGCCAGCAGTGTATGAGAGTTCCTCTTGCTCCACATTCTTGAGAGCATTATAAGTCTTTTTAATACATTGCTCTTACATAGGGATAATTATAGCTCATTATATTTTATCTTGCATTTCCCTTACATTTTATTATCTTCTCAAATGTTTATTGTCCATTTGAGTATGTGTCTTGGAGAAATCCCTATTTTTTTTAAAAATTTTGCTTATTTGGCAGAGAGAAACACAGCTAGAGAGGGACCACAAGCAGAAGGAGTGAGAGAGGGAGAAGTAGGCTTCCCACCAAGCAGGAAGCCAGATGTGCAGGGCTAGATTCCGGGACTCCAGGATCATGACCTGAGCTGAACACAGAAACTTAATGACTGAGCCACTCAAGTGCCCCTTGGTGAAATCCCTATTTATGACTCTTGGCCATATGTTTCTATTTGTTTGACAGTGTCAGTTAGGAAATTATAGAATAAACAATAGAAAAAACAATATATTTTGTCTCCTCTCAGCTTTAATTATTTTATGAAAAAATGATTTACTTCCTAGTATTATATAGGGGCATAAATTAGAATCAATGACTATTAGTGTATTCACATGTTGTGCTTTTGATATTTAGTATTTATTTTGGGTTTCTTTCTTGTTCCTAAGCATAGGAATCAATAAATACAAAAGCCCTGAAGGCAGAAGTGTGATTATCTGTTTTGGGGCAGCAAGAAGGCCACTGTGGCTAGAGGAAGGAGAAGAGTGTGATAGGAGATGAGCTCTGATGGGTAGTTGAGTTAGGTACTGTAAGGTCTTAAAGATTATTAAAAGAACACTTGTTTTTATCTGAAAAAACCTGGAAACTGCTGGGAGATTTTGACATAAGTCTCATGATCGGACTTAAGTTTTGAATGGATCACTCTTGTTCCTCTTTTGAGAATATAAAGTAGGGATGTAGAGATAGAATTAGAAAGAAAGAATTAGGAAGTTATTATAAAAATCCATGGGAGATATAATGGTAGTCTGTATTGGGTGGTAGCATAGTAAGCGGAGACATGTGGCTGGATTGGGCATATAGATTGAATAATAAGAATCATTTAATATTTACTTATATAGTCACCATTTCTAATGCTCTTCATTCTTTGTGTAGGTCCAAATTTCTCTATGGTATCATTTTCCTTTTGCCTGATGGGCTTCCTTTTTTATTTTAATTTTTTATTGAAGTGTAGTTGACCTATAATAATATATTGCTTTCAGGTGTATGACTTAGTGATTTGACAATTACATATGTTATGCAGTACTCACTGCAATAAGTCTAATTAACATCTGTCACCAAACAGAATTATTACAATACGGTCAATAGACTGTATTCCCTATGCAGTACATTTCATCCCCATGACTGATTTATCTTAAAAAAAGCATTTGTATGCCTTTTTCTCCTTTACCTATTTTGCCCATCACCCTACTGCTTTCCCCTCTGCCTTCTGGTGAACATGAGTTTGTTCTCTCTGTCAGTCTATTTTTGGTTGTTGGGTTTTTGCTTTTGTTTTTTGCTTTTTTTTTTTTTTTTTGGCTTGTGTGTTCATTTCTTTTTTTAGATACCACACATAAAGAAGTCATGTGATATTTGTCCTTTTCTGTCTGATTTATTTCACTTAGCTTAATATTCTGTAGGTATATCTATGTTGTCTCAAATGGCAAGATTTCATTATTTTTCATGGCTGAGTAATATTCTTGCGTGTGTGTATACACATCATCTTTAGCCATTCTTCTGTGGATGGAGCTGTGGGTTCCATCGTGGATATTGTATGTAATGCTACAAAAAATGTAGGGATGCATATATGTCTTTTTGAATTAGGGTTTTTGTTTTCTTCTTTTTTTTTAAGGTTTTATTTATTTGAGAGAGAGAGAGAGAGAGCCTGATCCAGGGAAGGAGGAGAGAAGGAGACTCCCCACTAAGCAGGGAGCCCAATGCGGGACTGGATCCCAGGACTCTGGGATCATGATTGAGTTGAAGGCAGTTGTTTAACTGACTGCGTCACCCAGGAGCCATGTTTTTGTTTTCTTTGGATACTCAGAAGTGAATTTTTGGTTTGTATGGTATTCCTAATTTTAATTTGTTGAGAAACCTCATACTGCTTACCATAAAGCCTGCATCAATTTACCTTCCGACTAATGGTGCAAAGAGTTCTCTTTCTCTGTAGCCTCACTAAGACTTGTTATTTCTTTTCGATACTAGCCATTCTTACTGGTGTAGGTGATATCTCATGTGGTTTTTATTTGCACTTATCCTGATGATTAGTGATGTGGAGTATCTTTTCATGTGTCTGCTGGCCATCTGTATGTCTTTGGAAGAATGTTTATTCTGTTCCTTTGCCCATTTTTTAGTGGATTACTTGGGGGGTTTTTGTATGTTGAGTTGTATGCATTCTTTATATATTTTGTATACTAACCCTTTATTGGATATATCATTTGTAAATATCTTTTCCTGTTCAGTAGGTTTCCTTTCTGTTTTGTTGATGCTATCTTCCTCCATGGAAAAGCTTTTCAGTTTGATACAGTCCTACTTTATTATTATTTTTTTTTGCTTTTGTTTTCCTGCCTGAGATAACAGATCCTGAAAAATATTGGTAAGTCCTTTGTCCAAGAGACTATTGCCTATGTTTTGTTTTAGGAATTTTATGGTTTTAGGTCTTATATTAAGTCTTGAATCCATTTTTAAAATTTATTTTAGAGAGAGAGAGACTGAGCACAGTGGGGAGGGGCAAAGGTAGAGGTGGAAAGAGAAAGCCTAAAGCAGACTCTGTGCTGAGTGCAGAGGAAGAATAGGTGCTGATCCCATGACCTTGAGATCATGATCTGAGCTAAAACCAAGAGGTGGACCCTCAACCAACTCTGCCACCAGGTGCCCTGGTCTTGAACACATTTTGAGTTTATTTTTGTATGGTTTAAGAAAGTGATCCAGGTTCATTCTTTTTTTTTTTTTTTAAAGATTTTTTATTTATTTGACAGAGAGAAACACAGCCAGAGAGGGAACACAAGCAGGGGGAGTAAGAGAGGGAGAAGCAGGCTTCCTGCCGAGCAGGGAGCCCGATGTGGGGCTCGATCCCGGGTCTCTGGATCATGACCTGAGCTGAAGGCAAGTTGCTTAACCAACTGAGCCACCCAGGTGCCCCAGTTTCATTCTTTTACATGTAGTTGCTGTTGAGCTTCCTTTAACATTTCTTATTGTGTGGTTCTGCAGGTGATGAATTCTTTTAGCCTGTGTCCTTTTTTCAACTCATATTTTTCAAAGGTATTTTTGTGCATAGAATTCTAGGTTAACTTTTTTTTTCCAGGTCTTTAAAGATGTGCTACTGTCTTCTGGGTTATTATTTCTAATGACAAATCTGTTGTAATTCTTAATTTTTGTTCCCCTACATACAATGTATCTTTTTTTTCTTTGGCTTTTTAAAGATTTCATCGCTGTATCTGTTTTTAAGGATCACTGTCCTTTATTGCCTTTTCTAATGCCTTGAAAAGCTGTTGTTCCATTTCTTTTGCTCAGAGTTTTAGTTGTTTCCATTTAGAGAGAATATCTGAGCTCTGTTACTCTCATCCTGTTTGGAAGTGGGCATCTTTCAGGATTTTGCATATATAGTTGACCATTGAACAACATGAGTTTGAACAGCTCAGGTCCACTTTTACATGGATTTTTTTTTTTTTTGATAAATACAGTACTATAAATATAGTTTCTCTTCCTTATGATTTTTTAAAATAATATTTTCTTTTATCTAGTTTATTTTATTGTCATAATACAATCTATAATACATATAGCATATAAATAAGTTAATTGACTGTTTATATTATCAGTAATGCTTCCAGTCAACAGTAGGCTATTAGTAGTTAAGTTTTTGGAGAGTCAAAAGCTATACGTGGATTCTTGACTACATGGAGGATTGCTGCCTCAAACCTTGTGCTGTTCAAGGGTAAACTGTATTTTGAAGATAAATTTATCAGGATCTTTCTCTAATGACAATTTTATATATTTCTTTTTAAACTCCTTATGCCTTTTATTTCTTTTTCATGCTTTAATGCACTGGTAAGATGTCTAGCACAATATTGGACAGATAGAGATAGGGAAGACCTTTGTTTCATTCCTGATTTCAGTAGGAAACGTTTTAACATTATGCACAGTTTAAAAAAATTCTTTGTAGATGTCATTTATTGATTCAGAAATTTACTCCTAGGTTGAAGAGATTTTAGAAAAAATAAATGGGTGTTGAGCTTTTTCAGTTTCTTCTGTTTAGATGCTTCTGCCTCTGTTTAGATGATCAAAGGATTTTTCCTTTTTCTTATATTAATATTGTGATTATAATTTTAATTGTGACTGACTTTTTGAGATATAATTTATATAAGGTAAATTGATGTTAAATATTATTGTTTAATGAGTTTTGACAAATATGTACACCTCTATACCTTTCTTAATGGAATAGAGAGAGAAATGTATATAGGTGTGTACATTTATTAAATGTATACCACTACTACCATCAAGATACAAAAACATAGAATATTTCCATTATCCCAGAAAGTTTCCTTATACACTTTCCAGTCAATACCATCTCCATTCAGGGGCAATTATTGCTTTGGTTTTAGAACCAGAGATTAGTTTTGCCTTTTCTTACCTTTACATAATAAAATTAAAGAATAATTCTCATTTTCACCTAGCTTCTTTAACTAAGTAGTGTTTAAGATTTATATATTTTACTGCATATCAGTTTTTATCTTTTTCACTGTATGAATATATCACAATTTGTTTATCCATGTCTTATTGATGGAAATTTGGATCATTTTAGTTTCTTGCTATTATAAATCTGCTGTGGATATTTTTCATCTTTTGTGGACATGAATCTTAATTATCTTGGGTATATCTCAAAGAACAGAATTACTCAGTTTTGGGAAGGTGACTAGCCATCCCTATACATTTGAGACTGTCCTCACTTTAGAATGGAAAGATTCACATCTCTGGAAATCCTTTAGTCTCCCTGCTTACAAGGTAGGTATATGTTTAATGTTAGAAGTTTCCAAACAGTTTTACATGGTGGTTGTAACATTTTATACCCCTATTGGAAGCCTACATGTTTCAGACATTTTTTGTGAATGGAAATATAGTGGTGAATAAGGTGGACAAATTCCTTGCCCTCATGAAACATATGTTCTGGTGTGATAGATAAATACTGAATGTATCATTACAAGTCGGTTGCATGGAAATCTGTTGTTAAGCTAATATGTTTACATGCAGTGTTCTTTTTAGTGTGTTTAAAAATACCTTTGCAGAATTGAGTTAAGAAACACATCTGCTCTCTGATATATCTAACAGAATGCCACAATTAAATCAGAAAGTTTTAGTGCAGTATCAAATGTATGAAACTGAAGTACAACTATGTTCTCAGTATTGGGCCTGGCTCATTCACAGGGACTTCCAGTATAATTGTCCTTGCTTCCCCGGGGTTTAGAGGAAACAGAAAACATTTATGCCTGCTGATTTCTTTTGCTCAAGGATCCTTCTCTCTAGATTCCTTGCTGATTTACAAGTTAGAGAGGAAAGTCATCACTACTTTTTCTTCCATTAAAGTGAACTAAGAATCTTCACACATTTAGTATTATTATCCTGTATTTTCAGTTTGCTTTTTTTGCACAGTGCCTGCAAGTTTTCTGTTTATCCAGATGGTACTCAGCAAATAAATATCTTTTATATTGTATCAAGAACATCACTATCCACATATATCATATTATTTGTATCCTAAATGTAAAAACATTTTATCTGACAATACTTATTGGATTTGAGTTTTGATCTAATTCCAATTATATGCAGACATTTTTTCCTCCTGGCATTTTGACTTAGAAAGAGTTTTGAGGTGACCTGATAGCTAAAAAGCATGACCTACCAAAAAGATTCCACAACATGAGTTCATGGATTTTTCTACTCTGAACTTTGCGATTATTTGAGGCTTATAAAAATTCTCATGTCAACAAAAGAGTGGAAAATGTTTTGTATCTCAGGTAGAAGTATTTTCTCAACTGATGAGGAAATCATAAACTCACTAAACTTGTTCCTTGTTTCTGTGTAAGCAAGAACTATGTCTTGGAAAATACTTACCATAGTGCCTAGTATATAGTAGAGTCTTTATACAATGGTTTCCCCCTTTGCATCTGTACTAATTTCCTATTTATGCTGTAATAAATTACGCAAATGTAGTGGCCTAAAACAAAATAAAATAATTTTCTTATCATTCTGAATGTTAGAAATCTAGAATTAGTTTTGCTGGGCTAAAGTCATGGTGAAAACAGCCTTCTGGAGGCTCTGAGGAAGAGTATCCATTTCCTCGCCTTCCTAATGGTCAGCTTTATTCCTGGCTTATGGTCTCTTCCTCCATCTTCGGAGTGCATCACTCCAGTCTCTCTGCTTCCATCACCCTTGTGCCTTCTCTGACTCTGATTCCTCCTGTTGTCCTTTTATAAGGACTGCTGTGATTACATTGGGCCGACTGGGTCATCCTGGATAATTTCCCATCTCAAGATCTTTCATTTAATCACATCTGCAAAGTTCTTTTTAGCATATAAGGTAAGAATTATGTTATGGTTACTTGGGCAGGAGCGTATTTGAGGGACTGTTAGTCAGTCCACCACAGCAACCAGCATACAGCTTTGTACATTGTAACTACTTAATATGTGTTGCTGAATTGCTTGTTACATAATCATTAATAAGCTATTGCCTGGAAATATTTTTTTTTCCTAAGAAGCTTCAGTACCAACTCTTTTCTCCTGTATTCTCTCAAGGACTGTTGTGTCAGTGTCTTGTCTTCTCCAAGGAGGTTTTACTTCCATTTGATTCATTTGAATTCAGATCAATAAATAAAATAGAAAGTTAATAGCATCTGTGTGTTTGTGAAAATGAAATGAGAGGAGTGAAGGAATATATGGGAATTCTCTGTACTTCTCATTTTCTGTAAATCTGAAACTGTTCTAAAAAATAAAAATTTCCATAAAACCCCCAATAAACAGTAACTTAAATTATTAAAAAATAAAAACAATAAAAAAGAAAATTTGCTAATTGAGAAAAATCAGACAATGACTGTAGAATAATTAGCATAGTTCTGACATATATTAATTGTTTAGCTATGATTTGTATTACTCAAAAGCCTCTCTCTGTTTGCAGCGTGGTTTCCAATCCAGATTAATGCTTATCTTCTAAACTCTTATAACATTTAATTTTCTGTATGATATAATTTGTTATAGTACAGATTTATAGAATGCTTTAGTTATAAGGAATCTTTAAAGTCAATAATGAGGGTGCCTGGGTGGGTCAGTCATTAAGTGTCTGTCTTCGGTTCAGGTCATGACCTAAGGGTCCTGGGATCGATTGCCACGGGCTTCTTGCTCCCCCACTCCCCATTTGTGTTCTCTTTCTCACTGTCTCCCTCCATCAAAAAAATAAATAAAATCTTTAAGGGAAAAAAAGTCAATAATGATAATTCCTTTAATAGCAGAAGACGAAACTGAGGTATAGAAAGGTCCAATAATTTGTTCAAGTTCATACATACATATTATTTTTTCTTTTGTTTTATTAATAAACTATAAGGCTGTTTGATTTATTGAAATCACTCTTGTTCTTTGAAATTTTCAAGTGAAACATTAGTAGTTGTTAATCCTGAAGCAAGTAACAATGAAATTAAAATACTATTAGACATGGGGTGCCTGGGTGGCTCAGTTGGTTAAGCGACTGCCTTCGGCTCAGGTCTCGAGTCCCACATTGGGCTTCCTGCTCAGCGGGAAGCCTGCTTCTCCCTCTCTCACTCCCCTTGCTTGTGTTCCCTCTCTAGCTGTGTTTCTCTCTGTCAAATAAATAAATAAAATCTTAAAAAAATACTATTAGACATAATTTATTATGTAAGTTTCAATCCTTTCCTCCAAATGACTTTTAGATTAAGGCATTGGTAGTTTTCTGTTTTAGTCCTAGGATCCTCAAGCTTTGACTAATGATAATGAAATACATTTGTTATTTTTTTACATACTTTTAATTTAATCATTATTTTGTTTTTAGAGAGGGAGAGAGAAAAAAGGCAGAGGGAAAGGGAGAGGGAATCTTTTTTTTTTTTTTAAAGATTTTATTTATTTGACAGAGAGAAACACAGCCAGAGAGGGAACACAAGCAGGGGGAGTGAGAGAGGGAGAAGCAGGCTTCCCACAGAGCAGGGAGCCCGATGTGGGGCTCGATCTCGAATCTTCCGGATCATGACCCGAGCCGAAGGCAGTCACTTAACCAACTGAGCCACCCAGGCACCCCAGGGAGAGGGAATCTTAAGCAGGTTCCAGGCCTGGTGGGAGCCTCATGCAGGGTTTAATTTCACAACTCTGATGTCATGACCTAAGCCAAAATAAAGAATCAGATGCTTAACCGACTGAACCAACCAAGTTCCCCTTACACATATATACGTATTTTAAAGATTTTATTTTTTAATAAAAATTATACATATATTAAAAAAAATTCTGTTTGACCCCTTTTTTTCTTCAAAAATATTACAATTCCTGGGGCGCCTGGGTGACTCAGTTGTTTAAGCATCATCTAGATGCTCTTTCTCTCCTCTGAAAACAAAAAAATTGTTTTGTTTTTCAAGGCAATTTGAATTTTCATATTTTGAAGGTTTTAAAAAATTTCCTGGTAGAAAGTGCTTTTATCTTTGCATAGAGTTGTTTTACATGTTATTCTTATAGCACTTTTCATAATGGGTAGTATTATTCTTTATATCTTTTAAAACTTTGTGTTAGTTTTTTCCTATGGATTAGTTATTTTATTTTGAATAGAGTTATTTAATACATATTTAAACTTTAGTAATTTTTCTTTCTGTTGTTCAGCTTTATTTTCACATGTTCTTTGTTTTAGTGTGCCTGAGTTTTGGGTAAGAGTCACTCTCTACTGGTAAGCCTAGATTAATTGAATTTTAAAGCACATTTTAAAAAAGATTTTGTTTATTTATTTGACAGAAAGAAACAGAGTGAGAGAGGGAGCACAAGCAGGGGGAGTGAGAGAGAGAGAAGCAGCCTTCCTGCCGGGCAGGGAGCCTGATGTGGGGCTTGATCCCGGGTCTCTGGGATCACGACCTGGGACAAAGGCAGTTGCTTAACCAACTGAGCCACCCAGGTGCCCCAAAGCACATTTTTTTTTTTTAAAGAGGGATAAATTAATAGACTATGAATTCTTAAGTAAGGCAGATTCTGTAGGGAGAAGACCTGGACCCTTTATGGTAGTGAAAACGTGCAGATGTGGTCTGTATGTGGTCAAGAACTTGGGCTTTGTGGTTAGAGAGGCCTGATTAACACCTATTCTACCACTTACTAGCTGTGTAAATTGGGCAATCCCTAAACCATCATTTCAGTCTTGTAAACTTATTAATCTCTAAAACTTTGTTTCCTCATCTTGTAGAATAGGGATAATAATAACTATCTTAATATTTAATTCATGGTGACTAAAAATGATAAAGATGATGATGGTGATGATGATGAGAAGAAGGAGAAGGAGGAAGAGGAGGAGGAGGAGGAGGAAGGGGAGGAGGAAGAAGAAGGAGGAGTAGGAGGAGGGGAAGTAGAAGGAGAAGAGGAAGAGGAGTCATCATCATCATTGTAATCATCATTATCCAATTGTGGATCAGTTGTTCATGTGTTGAATCCTCAGTGAATTAAGAGAGAAACATGGTATTACAAGAACCAACTAGGACTTGGAATACAGGATTGGTAAGCTATTTGTTAGTGAAATATTGTGAGAGAAATATCTGAAGGAAATAAAAAAGGAACATGGAACATTTGAGTTTGCTGGTTTTTGCTTTATAATATGTTTGTTTCTGTGTGATGATGACACATCTGTTCTGTTTGTAGCTTGTCACTCATATAGTGGAGGTTTGTGAGGTTTTGTGGATCATCTGTTTATAAATGGTAATCAGATTTAGGTTTGAGAAATCTGGTTTGTGATGAGTTAAAGCACTATAATAAATCATTATCACAGTCTAGATATAGTCCAAGTCTAATGGAAGATGACAAGAAAGAAATAGAATCAACTCTGCTTGATTGCAGAGTAAGGTTATGTAATTTGTTTAAAAATAGCGTTAAAAATTTCTGTAATTTATAGGGTGAAATCCCAATAATTTTGCTGATTGAATTCTATTTTCCATTTGCTTATCCTAATCAAACACATTGATTCTCGCTATTAAATCTTAATATAATTTGGCCTTTTAGAGCACATTAAAAAAGAAAAACAAGTCAATGGAAGGCTTAATCAAGGAAGAAAGCCTGAATATTTTACTTTTCCTTTCTGTTCTGGCATGGGAAAGAATGTTAATTTACTCACTCACTGATTTTGTACTCCTATCCAAATGTATGGTGCTCTCTTTTATGTATATTGAATGTTGTAGATCTTATATGTCTTTTTGTATTATTTTGAATTTAAAATAGAGCTTAATTGGATAAAATTTAACATTAGAGTGTAAGCACCTTAAGACCCAGAGTTTTGACTTTTTCACATGTATATTAGTACAGTGATTGTTAAATACATGTTTACCAATGGTTGAATGACATTTTTGGCAAGTGTGTGGATGTGGAGGGTGAAGAAGGGATGAACCAAGGAAAATGCTGTCCTAATTAGTGGATGTTGAGGTACATTTTAATAATATATTGGTAGTTTTTAAATGTCCTGTTAAGAGGACATTAGTTAGATCTAATGTTGATGGTTCCCTTAGAATATTATCACCAAGCAAGAGCAAAACAGAGTTAGATGGATATAGACACCTAAATAGAATTGGCATCCATAGCTTAATGTCTGTTTTGTTTTATCTGTGATTTGACAGATATTGGCTATTTTTCTTTCTGTAAAGTTTCAGCTTATGTAAGAAACAAAAATATGTTTAGGGGCACCTGGGTGGCTCACCTAGGGGCACCTGGGTGGATCTCGTTAAGCATCTGCCTTCGGCTCAGGTCATGACTCCAGGGTCCTAGGATCGAGCCCCACATCGGGCTCCCTGCTTGTCGGGAAGCCTGCTTCTCCTTCTCTCACCCCCCCTGCTTGTGATCCTCTCTCTGTGTTTCTCTCTGACAAATAAATAAATAAAATCTTTAAAAAATAAAAGGAAACAAAAATATGTTTCAATAGAATATATCAATACTTATGTTTCAGATGAGTTGATTTGATAATAATGAATACTTTATAACAGAAAAAACTATATGTAAGACAATGTACTATTTTCTTACACATTTCCTTCTTTTTATTGAATTATAAAAATAGTTCTTGGCATGTGCTCTTCTTTATTTTTTTAATATTTTATTTATTTATTAACAGAGAGAGAGATCACAAGTAGGCAGAGAGGCAGGCAGAGAGAGAGAGAGGAGGAAGCAGGCTGCCTGCCAGGCAGAGAGCCTGATGCGGGCCTTGATCCCAGGACCCTGAGCCACCCAGGCACCTTTGGCATGTGCTCTTCTAATCTATTTTCCACACTGCAGTCAGAGGTATCTTTTTATTTTTATTTATTTTTAAATTTTTAATTGAAAACATTTTAAAAAATATTTTATTTATTTATTTGACAGAGAGAGATACAGCAAGAGAGGGGACACAAGCAGGGGGAGTGGGAGAAGGAGAGGTAGGCTTCCCTGCTGAACAGGGAGCCTGATGTGGGGTTCCATCCCAGGACCCTGGGATCATGACCTGAGCTGAAGGCAGTTGCTTAATGACTGAGCCACCCAGGCATCCCAGAGATATCTTTTTAGTGCAAATTTGATTCCCATTCCTTTTCCACTGTGTTTGTGTATATGTATGTGTACATATACACAGGCACACACAGTTAAAAAAATCAAAGCAAAATAAAAACAGTTCTCAATGTCTTCCAATTGTATTTTAGGAAAAAGCCAAAATACCTAACTAGTATTGGACTCCATACAGTTTGGACTCTGTTGAACTTTGTTTTCATGTTTTACCAGCTCTTTTTATCCCAGACCTACATGTAAGAGGTAATTTTTTAAATGTCTTCTACTTTTTTCCCCAATTTTATTGAGGTATAACTGACAAAACAGTAACAGATTTAAAGTATATATTGTGATGATTTGATATACATATAAACTGTGAAATGATTCCTCCTCTCATCTAGTTAGTTAATATATCTATCCATCTACCTATATCAATTAATTGGTTTTCAAGTTTCTTGTGACATTTAAATTGTACTCTCAGCAAATTTCAGTTATATAATATAGTGTTATCAACTGTGGTCACCATGTTATACATTAGATTTTCTTTTTTCTTTTTTCTTTTTTTTTAAAGATTTTATTTATTTGACAGAGAAACACAGCCAGAGAGGGAACACAAGCAGGGGGAGTGGAGAGGGAGAAGCAGGCTTCCTGCTGAGCAAGGAGCCCGATGTGGGACTTGATCCGGGGTCTCCGGGATCATGACCTGAGCCGAAAGCAGTTGCTTAACCAACTGAGCCACCTAGGCATCCCTACATTAGATTTTCTAACCTTATTCATCTTATAGCTGAAAGTTTATACCGTTTTTCCAACCTCTCCCTACCACCCCCCAGTCTCTGACAGTCACTTTTCTACTCCATTTCTATGAATCTGACTTTTTAAAAATTAGATTGCACATATAAGTGATAACATATAGTACTTGGTCTTTCTTTGTCTGGCTTATCTCACTTAGCTTAATGCACTCAAGGTCCATCCATGTTTTTGAAAATGGCAAGATTTACTTCTTTCTTATGGCTGAATTATATTCCAATGTGTGTATGTGTGTGTATATATATGTGTGTGTATGTGTGTAATGTGAATCACATCTTTGCATTCTTCCATTTCTGTTCATCCATTGATAAAACTTAAATTGTTTCTGTGTCTTGGTTACTGTAAATAATTTTGCAGTGAACATGGGGATATAGATATTTCTTTGATACCCTGTTTTCTTTCCTTTGGATATTATATATCTCTATCTATCATCTATCTATCTATCATCTATCTATCTATCTGTCTGTCTGTCTATCTATCTATCATCTATCATCTATCATCATCATCTATCATCTATCTATCTACCATCTATCATCTATCTATCATCTACCTATCTATATATATATCTCCAGAAGTAGGATTGCTGGATCATCTGGTAATTCTATTTTTAATTTTTTGAGAAACCTCCATACTGTCTTCTTTAGTGGCTATATCAATGATTCCCTTCACTGTACAGATGCTTTTTAGTTTTATGTAGGCCCACTTGTCTATATTTGCTTTTGTTGCATTTGCCTTTGGTGTCAAGTACAAAAAATCATTCTGAAGACTGATGTCAAGGAGTTTACTATGAATGTTTTCTTCTGGGAGTTTCATGGTTTCAAGTCTTTCATTCAAATCTTTAATTTACTTTAAATTGATTTTTTTGTGTATGGATGGAGATAATGGTCTAGTTTCATTCTTTTGCATGTGGCTACTCAGTTTTCCCAGTACCAGTTATTGAAGAACTATCCTTTCCTCAGTGTATATTCCTGAGTCCTTTGTTGTAAATATATGTATGAGTTAATTTCTGAGTTCTCTATTCTATTCCTTTGATCAGTGTGTCTGTTTTTATACCAAAACCATACTGTCTTGATGGTCAATAGCTTTGTAATATAGTTTGAAATCATGAAGCACTTTGCCTCCAGCTTTTTCTTTTTTAAGATGGCTAGTAGGTTTTTTTTTTTGTTTGCTTGTCTGTTGGTTGGTTTGTTTCACATAAATTTTAGGATTGTTTTTTCTACTTCTGTGAAAAATGCCTTTGGATTTTGATAAGGATTACAGTGTATCTATAGATTGCTTTGGATAGTATGTACATTTTGACAATATTAATTCTTCCAATCCATAAGCATGGAATATATATATATACATATATATATATATGTATATATATACACACATATATATATTTATTTTTACTTTAAATTTATTTTATTTTTTCAGTGTTCCAAGATTCATTGTTTATGCCCCATACCCAGTGCTCCATGGAATATATTTTTATTTATTTGTGTATATTAAATTTTCATTTCAGTTTCTTTCATCATTGTCTTACAGTTTTCACTGTACAGGAATTTCATGCCCTTAGTTGAATTTATTCCAAAGTATTTTACTATTTTTGGTGCACTTGTAAATGTGATTATTTTCTTACTTTCTCTTTCTGATAGTTTGTTACTAACATATAGATATGGACTAGATTTTTGTATGTTGATTTTGTATCCTGCAGCTTTACTGAATTTGTTGATTAATTCTAATGGTTTTTTGGTGGAACTTTTAGGATTTTCTGTATATAATATCCACCTGCAAATAGTAACATTTTTACTTCTTTCTTTCCTAGATAGATGGCTTTCATTTTTTCTTATCACCTAATTGCTCTAGCTAAAACTTCCAGTACTATGTTGAATAGAAATTGTGAGAATAGAGAATTGTGTTCCTGATCTTAGAGGTAAAGTTTTCAGCCTTTCACTGTTGAGTATAATGTTACTAATGGACTTGTCATATATGTCCCTTAATTACATTATTTTTCCCAAACCAGTTTGTTAAGAGAATTTTTATCATGAATGGATGTTGAATTTTGTCAAATGCTTTTTCTGCATCTATTGAGATGGTCATATAATGTTCATATTTCATTTTGTGAATGTGGTGTATTACACTGATTGATTTGTGAATGTTGAATTATCCTTACATCCCTGGAATAGTTGATTTGATCATGGTATATGCTCTTTTTAAGGTATTATTGAATTGAATTTGCAAATATGTTGTTGAGAATTTTTGCATTTATGTTCATCAGGCATATTAGCCTATAATTCTCCTTTTATGTACTGTCCTTCTCTGGTCTTGGTATCAGAGACCAAGTCTTGTAAAATGTGTGTGGAAACATTCCTACCTCTTCTAATTTTTAGAATAGGTTGAATTAATTGATATTAATTCTTTTTTAAATATTTGATAGAATTCTCCAGGGAAGTCATTGGGTCCTAGGTTTTTCTTTTTTGGGAAGTTTTTGCTTAGTGATTCAATCTACTATATAATAATTAGTGCGTTCAGATTTTCTATTTCTTCATGATTCTGTCTTGATAGGTTCTATATTTCTAGGAATTTGTCCATTTTTAATTGGTTCATTTTTTTGGCTAATTGTTGTTCATAGTAGTCTCTTATGATCTTTTTATTTGTGTAGTATTTGTTGTTAGGTCTGTTCTTTAATTTACAACTGCTATTTATTTGAATCCTTTCTCTTTTGTTCTTGGTGAGTCTAGCTAAAGGCTTGTCAATTTTATCTTTTCAAAGGATCAGCTCTTAGTTTCATTGATCTTGATCTTTTTATTGTCTTTTTTGTCTCATTTATGTTCACTTTGATCTTTGGTATGTCCTTTCTACTGCCTTCTGCTTAATTTGTTCTTTTTTGAGGGGGTTTCCTTTTTTAATTTAAATTCAGCTGATTAACATATAGTGCATTATTAGTTTCAGGGGTAGAATTCAGTGATTCATCAGTTGCATAGAACACCCAGTGCTCTTTCCATCACATGCCCCCCTTAATGCCCATCACCCAGCTACCCCGTCCCCTCCACCCACTTCCCCTCAGCAATACAGTTTGTTTCCTATGCTTAAGAGTTTCTTATGGTTTGTCTCCCTCTCTGGGTTTCATCCTGTTTTATTTTTCCTGGGTTTGCTTTTTTTTACTCACCAGAATCATACTGTATGTATTGTTCTTTGATGTGCTTGTTGGAGATGTTCTCAGCCAAGCATACTCCTTTTATCCATTATATATTCCACAGAATTAGTATCAGTTTGGGTTGTTTCATTCTGCTGTTCTAATTATGCCCACTTTTGTGCACAAACTTGAGCACAAGGGCTGGAATTTGAGGGGAGGAATGCCAGTTTGAGCCCTTGGCAATGTGAGATGAAGGCGTGTTGACTTGGCATTGAGCAGGTGGCAGGCTGTGCATGCTGACTCAGGCAGGAGGGCGGCTGGACTGTGAATTTGAGACCCACAGGTCGATGGCATCCTGTGTGACAGGGTTGTGGTCGGTTTTTCTTTTAGCTTTTGTTTTTCTGGGAAACTCTATCTCTCCTCTTTTAAATGGAAGCCTTGCTGGATAGAGTATTCTTGGCTATAGATTTTTTCCTTTTAGCCGTTTGAATTTATCATGCCACTTTCTTCTGGCCTGCATAGTTTCTCCTGAAAAACCCACTGATAACTGTGTGGGGTTTCTCTTCTTCACTACTTTCCTTTCTCTTGCTGCTTTCACAATTCTCTCTTTATCACTACTTATTTACTTTGTCTCTTGGTGCAGACCTCTTTGAGTTGGTTTTGTTGGGGGCCCTCTGTGCCTCTTGGATCTGGATTTCTCTTTCCTCTCCCAGATTCAGGAAGTTATTAGCTATTATTTTTTGAGACAAATGTTCTGCCCTCTTTTCTCACTCTTCTCCTGCTATCCCTATCGTGATACTATTATGCTTGACAGTGTCACTGAGTTCCCTGGGTCTATTCTCATTTTGTGTATTTTTCCCCCTCTCATCTGCTCAGTTTGATTACTTTACATGACTGTCCTCCAGGTGACTGATCTGTTCTACTTCCTCTTGTTTGCTATTTATTCCACGTGGTCTATTTTTATTTCCATTTAGTGAGTCCAGCAGCTCCGATTGGTTCTTTTTTATGTCTGCTATCTCTTGGTGGAAGGTCTCATGGAAGTTCTGCACTCCTTTCTCAATTCTAGCGAGGATATTTATGAGCATTACTTTAAATTCAGTATTAGACATATTTCTTACCTCCATTTTGCTTAGGTCTCTTGCTCTAATTTTGTTCTGTTCTTTCATTTGGGATATTTTTCTCTGTCTCCACATTCTTTCTATTGCTGTGTCTGTTTCTCTGTGTTAGGAAAGTCAGCTACGTCTCCCACACTTGAAAGTAGATGCCTCATAAAGGAGAGGTCCTGCAGTGCAGTGTCCCTTGTTCCCCAGAACCTGGCACTTCAAGGGTGTCTCCTGTGTGTGTTGCCACAGGGGCGTCCTGCTGTTGTGATGGAGCTCTGTTTGCCCTCAGTCCAGCCTGCAATGGCTCTCTGCCTTCTTGGGCAGAGTCTGGTCCCTGTGGTGTTAGTGGGCTGGTCCAGGGCTGCCTCGGGCTTAAGTGGAGTCAGACCAGGAGAATACCAGAGATGAAGTAGCACCAAACTGCGGGCACTTTCCCTTTGTCCTCTGGGCTGCTTGCATACTGTCAGGCTTGCGGCAGCACTTTCATGGGATCTTGCCAAGAGAGATCAGAGAGGATGGGTCTGCTTCACTGTGGCCTCTTGTCTATGTCAGGCTGCAGAGAGTCTGTTCTGCCGGCTTTCCGATTGCTTTCTGGGTTATTTATGCTCTCTAGGTGACCACTTGGGAAGAAGTGAGCCCTGGGTCCTCCTATTCCGCCATCTTCCCAGAAGCCTCATGCCTAATTTGTTCTTTTTCAAAACCACTAATGTGTAAAGTTAGGTTGTTTTTTGAGATCTTTCTTGTTTCTTAATATGAGTATTTATTTATTTAAGAAGATTTTATTTATTTATTGGACAGAGAGAAACACAGCTAAAGAGGGAACACAAGCAGGAGGAATAAGAAAGGGAGAAGCAGGCTTCCTGGTGAGCAAGGAGCCTAATGTGGGTCTCCATCCCAGGACCCCTGGATCATGTCCTGAGCCAAAGGCAGATGCTTAATGACTGAGCCACTCAGGCACCCCAGTATAGGCATTTATTGCTATGAACGTCCCTGTTAGAACTGCTTTTGCAGCATCGTATAAATTTTGCTCTGTTAAAATAAAATCTGCTCTGTTGTGTTTCTATTGTCATTTTCTCATTTGTTTTCTTCTTTGACCCATTCGTTGTTCATGTTGTGTAATTTTGTGTATTTTTGTGCTTTTGATTTTTTTATTGCTTTCTAGCTTCATACCATTGTGTTCAGAAAAGATGCTTGATTGATTATAGTCTTTTTATATTTGTTAAGGCTAAAATTGTGGCCTAATATATGATCTTTCATGGAGGATGCTTCATGTGTATTTGAGAAGACTATATTCTGTCACTTTTAGATAATATTCCATAAGTACATCTGGTTTCATTTGTAGTTTAAGTTCAGTGTTTTATTGATTTTTCTGTCTGGATGTCTATCCATTGCTGAAAATGGGGTATTGAAATCCCCTACTATTATTGTTTTGCTGTCTAATTTTCCCTCATGTCTCTTAATAATTACTTTATAATTTTAGGTACCTCTATATTTTTATATTTTTAGGTACCTGTATATTTTAGGTACATAACAAATGTTATGTCCTCTTG
Organism: Spilogale gracilis; assembly: GCA_004023965.1. NCBI lineage: Eukaryota > Metazoa > Chordata > Mammalia > Carnivora > Mephitidae > Spilogale > Spilogale gracilis. The sequence continues at coordinate 66,150 of PITA01010052.1, forward strand.
TTAGATTGACCCTTTTATGATTATACAATAACCTTCCTTCTCCCTTATTACAGTGTTTGGCTTAAAGTCTGTTTTGTCTTATATAAATAGAGTTACCCTTCCTTTCTTTTGATTTCCATTTGCATGGAGTATTTTTCCATCCTTTCATTTTCAGTCTGTGTGTGTTCTCACACATCTGAAGAAGCGAGTCTCTTCTAGGCAGCATATAGTTGGGTCTTGTTTTTCTTTCCATTCAGACACTATATGCTTTTTGATTGAAGAATTTAATCTATTTATGTTTAAACTATTTATTGATGGGTATGCTCTTATAGAAAATAATTAACAAAACAGAAAAAGTATCTCTTCCTTTGTGATTTGATGATTTTCTGTAGTGGTATCCTTAGATACCACTTTATTTTTTGTGTATCTGTTACTGGTTTTTGCTTTGTGGTTATCATGAGCTATCAAAAGCTTATCAAAAGCTTGCATTTATAGCCCTCTATTGTAAGCTTATTACAACTTAAGTTCAACTCACAATTAAAGCTATGTTTTTATTCTTCCCTCAACTAGTTTTCATGTTTTCAGTATTATAATTTACATCTTTTTGCCTTGTGTATCCATTAACAAATATTGTAATTATATTTCTTTTTAATAAATTTGTTTTTAACCTTTATACTAAATTTGTAAATGATATGCTCACAACCATTACAACATTAAAATATTCTGAATTTGACTATATATTTGTCTTTACTGGTATGATTTATACTTTGATATATTTCTTAATACTTAAATAACTCTCTTTAACATTTCTTGTAATATTGGTTTAGTGGTGATGAACTCCTTCAGCTTTTGCTTTTCTGGAAAACCTTATCTCTTCTTAAGTTCTGAAGATAAATGCTTGGTAAAGTATTTTTTGGTGGGAGTTTTTTTTTTCTTTCAGCACTGTGACAGTATTATGCCTCTATTTTCTGTCTTGCAAAGTTACTGCTAAAAAATCTACTGATAGTGTTATGCGAGCTTCTTTGTATGTATCAAGTTGTTTTTCTCTTTGAGTTTCTCTCCTATTTTTAATTCTGACCATTTAATTATGCTGTATTTCAGGATAGGTTTCTATTTATTCATTTCATTTGAAACTTCCTATCTGGATGTTTGTTTCTCTGGATATCTTTTGCTCAGCTAGGAAAGTTTTTATTCATTGTTCTCCCTCTTCCTCTGTCCTTTGCTGATACCTCTATAATAGCAAATATTGATCTGCCTGATGGTGTACTGTAAGTCCCTTAAGTTGTCTTCACTCTTTTTCATTCTTTTTTTTTTTTGCTCCTGTGATTAGATGAATTATATTGCCTTGTCTTTGATTTTGCTGATCTTTTCTTCTGCTTGATCTAGTCTGATTTTAAACCCTCTATTGAATTTTTCATTTCTGTTATGTATTCTGCAATTCTGTGGTTTTTATTTGGTACTTTTAAGTTTTTTATATCCTTTTGTTGAAATTCTCTTTGTTCATGTTTTGTTTTCTTGATCTCAGTGAGCCTCTTTATTACCATTTATTTGGACTCTTATCAGGCATGTAAAGAGTTACTTCCCTTTCATTAAGGTCTGTTTCTGGAGTTTCATCTAGTTTTTTTGTTTGGAACATATTCCTCTTTTACTTCAGTTTACTTGTTTCTTTGTGCTCATTTCTGTGTATTAGATAAAACAGCCACCTCTCTCAGTCTTGATAGAGTGGTCTTGTGTAGGAGATGAACTTTCTTCCTCAGTCCAGCCCCCAACTCTTAGTTGTCTCCCAAATCTTTATGATGCCCAAGACTTCTTTTTTGTTCTTAGTAGCTACCAGTAGTTGGATGTGTGTCACAACCTGTCAACATTCGAGGGGTAGGTCTCTGTCAGCACTTAGTTGCAGGCTGATTGGAAGCCCTACCCTCAGGCAGCAGATTTTAAAATTTGGAAGTAGATCTCTTTTTAGAGTAAGACTGGGAAATGGTCTTTTCTCTTTTCTCCCTCTTTGCTAAGCCTCAGTGTTGGTAGCTGGTTAAGGAGTTGTCTTTGTTTGGGGCACCTGGGTGGCTCGATCACTTAAGTATCTGCCTTCAGTTCAGGTTATGATACCAGGGCTCTGGGATGGAGACTCATATTGGTTTCACTGCTCAGTGGGGAGCCTGCTTCCCACTCTGCCCCCCACTCATTTTCTCTCTCTCAAATAAGTAAAATAAAAAAAAAGAAGTTACATTTGTTTGCTATATTCCTGTGCGACCAGCAAACACAAGCCCTGCTGGCTACAGAGCCAGGCAATCAAGGGGTGCATCTCGTGGTGGCAGCTACAAAAGCTGGAACATCAGACATATGTATAATTTGTCCTGGCAACTTGGAGCTGGCCGGGGCAGGGGGAGTATGGAGATAGTACTGCAGGCCTTCATGGTCTCCAGAGAGGATCAGTTGGCCCCTAGATATTTATTGAATTAGAAGCATGTCTAATGTTTTTAATATATGTAAATGATCCTTCAGGAAAAGACTCAAAGATAGTGTTTCTGACTGATGTTTTCTGTACTGAGACTAGAGGTACAGCTGGTTAAGAACAGTTTATTTTTTACAGTTTCATTTTAGAATCTACAAATGCAAGACCTGCTTGCCACCACAGCCTAGCCATTTAGGAGTGCATCCTCTGACAGCAGTTAACAAAACCTAGGGCTCCAGACATGTGCACAAACTCTTTCAGTGGGATACCAGTGATATGGTGTTAGGTAGAGGAAGACTGTGGAGATGGCTCTTGCCAGCCTCCTCAGTCTCCAGGGAGGATTGAAGTTGGCCTTTAGTTAGTTGTATGTTAAATTAGGAGCCTGATATTCAGGCTGCAGCTATAAAATATGCAAATAGTCTTTCTTCAGGGAATGAATGGGAGATAGATATATTTTTTTTTTAAAGATTTTTTATTTATTTGACAGAAACACAGCGAGAGAGGGAACACAAGCAGGGGGAGTGAGAGAGGGAGAAGCAGGCTTCCCGCCGAGCAGGGAGCCCGATGTGGGACTTGATCCCGGGTCTCCAGGATCATGACCTGAGCCGAAGGCAGTCGCCCAACCAACTGAGCCACCCAGGCGTCCGGAGATAGATATTTCTGTCTGCTGCCTCTGCACTGAGCCCTGTTTTGATGTGGGGTTTTTCTTGTTTGCCTGATTTGTAGGAGTCAGTCAGCTAGTTTCTGTATTGATTTCAAGGGAACTGTTCACTGTGGAGCTGTAGATTTAATGAAAGGTAAGTGAAGGCAAGCAGTAATGGACAAGCCCTCCTCCTCCCCTCAACCCTAATAGAAAACTACCCTGAAAAGGATTTTACACCACCCTGGAACGAGTCCTCCAACCCTTCCCCAGGTGACAAAAACTGGATGACAGGTGCAGGGAGGGTTAATCAAACTAAAATAGCCCACCAACAAGCCCATAAGAACCCCTAGACACAGAAACTCTGGTGGTAACCCCTTTGGGTCCCCTCCCTTCTTGGGAGCTTTGTGCTCTCTCTTTGCTACTACTCAATAAACCTTGCTTTGCTGCCCACCACTCTTTCTGGTCTACCACTTCATTCTTTGAAGCAACATAACCAAGATCTGTGGGCACTGATGGAGAAAAAATTTTGTAACAGATTCAGTGTGTCTGTGGGAGGGGGTGAGTTCAGGAGTCATATTGGACCAGAGGAGGCATAATTATTGTTTTATATAGGGTTTATTTAGATTTATCCAGAGTGCAATCTTTCCTTATTGACATTTTCTTCCTTTTTTGTGTTTAGTCCTTTTTTGAAGAAGTCTAACCTTTCTTTTTCATTGAGATGTTGCAGAATTTTTTTCTCCCTCTTTGCCTGTGGTTCTTGGTCACGCTGCTTTGAAGAATGAAGAGGTGGATGAGACAGAATGGTGGGCAGCAAAGCAAGGTTTATTGAGTGACAAGAAAGTGATAGCACAAAGGTCCCAAGGGGAGAGGGGACCCAAAAGGGTTGCCACCGGAGTTTTTGTGCCTAGAGGTTCTTATGGGCGTATTGGCTGGCTGTTTTATTTTGATTAACTTTCCCTGCACCTGTCATCCAATCAGGTTTTGTCACCTATCTATCATATAGAAAGAGGTGGAGAATTCCTTCAGGGTGGTGTAAAATGTTTCATTTTTAAAAATTTTTATTGACGTATAGTATATTATTTGTTTAAGGAGAACAGATTTTGATTCATCAGTCTTACACAGTCCACAGCATTTAATATAGCACATATCGTCCTCAATGTCCACCACAGCCAACTCATCTCTCCCCCCACCCCACCCCTCTCCAGCAACCCTCAGTTTGTTTCCTGAGATTAAGAGTCTCTTAGAGTTTGTCTCTCCGGTTTCACCCTGTTTCATTTTTCCCACCCTTTATGATCCTCTGTCCTGTTTCTCAGATTCCTCATATCAGTGAGATCTTATGATAATTGTCTTTCTCTAACTTACTTTGCTTAGCCTAATAGCCTCTAGTTCCATCCATGTTGTTTTGCAAGCAACACGATTTCATTTTTGTGATGGCTGTACAATATTCCATTGTATATATACCCCATCTTCTTTATCCATTCATCTGTTGATGGGCATCTAGACTCTTTCCGGAGTTTGGCTATTGTGGACATTGCTGCTATAAATATTCCAGTGCATGTGCCTCTTCAGATCACTGCGATTTGTATCTTTGTGGTAAATACCCAGTGCAATTCCTGGGTTGTAGGGTAGCTCATTTTCAACTTTCTAAGGAATCTCCATACTGTTTTCCAGAGTGGCTGCACCAGCTTGCATTCCCACCAACAGTGGAGTAGTGTTCCCCTTTCTCTGCATCCTCACCAACACCTGTTGTTTCCTGACTGGTTAATTTTAGCCATTCTGATTGGTGTGAGGTGGTATCTCACTGTGGTTTTGATTTGGATTTCCCTGATGCCAAGTGATGTTGAGCACTTTTTCGTATGTCTCTTGGCCATTTGGATGTCTTCTTTGGAGAAATGTCTGTTCATGTCTTCTGTGCATTTCTTGATTGGATTATTTGCTCTTTGGGGGTTGAATTTGATAAGTTCCTTATAGGTTTTGGATACTAGCCCTTTATCTGATATGTTATTTGCAAATATCTTCTCCCACTCTGTTCATTGTCTTTTGGTTTTGTTGTTTGTTTCCTTTGCTGTGCAAAAGCTTTTGATCTTTTTTTAAAAATTTTATTTATTTGACAGAGAGAAACACAGTCAGAGAGGGAACACAAGCAGGGGGAGCGAGAGAGGGAGAAGCAGGCTTCCTGCCTAGCAGGGAGCCCAATGTGGGACTTGATCCCGGGTCTGCGGGATCATGACCTGAGCCGAAGGCAGTTGCTTAACCAACTGAGCCACCTAGGCACCCCAAAAGCTTTTGATCTTGATGAAGTCCCAATAGTTCATTTTTGCCCTTGCTTCCTTCCCTTTGGTGATGTTTCTAGGAAGAAGTTGCTGTGGCTGAGGTCGAAGAGGTTGCTGCCTGTGTTCTCCTCAGGAATTTTGATGGATCCCTGTCTCACATTGAGGTCTTTCATCCATTTTGAGTCTATTTTTGTGTGTGGTATAAGGAAACGGTCCAGTTTCATTCTTCCGCATGTGGCTTTCCAATTTTCCCAACGCCATTTGTTGAAGAGACCACCTTTTTTCCATTGGACATTCCTTCCTGCTTTGTCGAAGATTAGTTGACCATAGAGTTGAGGGTCCATTTCTGGGGTCTCTATTCTGTTCCATTGATCCATGTGTCTGTCTTTGTGCCAATACCATAGTGTCTTGATAATTACAATTTTGTATTAGAGCTTGAAGTCCAGAATTGTGATGCCACCCACTTTGGTTTTCCTTTTCAACATTCCTCTGGCTATTTATGGTCTTTTCTGGTTCTATACAAATTTTAGGACTATTCAATTTCTTTGAAAAAAGTTGATGGTATTTTCATAGTGATCGTATTAAATGTGTAGATTGCTGTAGGTAGCACAGACATTTTCACAGTATTTGTTCTTCTAATCTGTGAACATGGAACATTTTTCTATTTCTTTGTGTCTTCCTCAATTTCTTTCATAAGTATTCTATAGTTTTCTGAGTACAGATTCTTTGCCTCTTCGGTTAGATTTATTCCTAATTATCTTTTGGTTTGGGTATAGTTGTAAATGCGATGGACTCCTTAATTTTTCTTTCTTCCTTCTTGTTGTTGATGTATAGAAATACAACTGGTTTCTATGCATTGATTTTTATATCCTGACATTTTAGTGAGTTCCTGTATAATTCAAGCAGTTTTGGGGTGGAGTCTTTTGGGTTTCTCACATAAAATATCATATTATTTGCAAAGAGTGAGAGTTTGACTTTTTTGCTGATTTGGATGCCTTTTATTTCTTTTTGTGTCTGATTGCTGAGGCTAGGACTTTAGTACTATGTTGAATAGCACTGGTGATAGTGGACAGCCCTGCCATGTTCCTGACCTTAGGGGAAAAGCTGTCAGTATTTCCTCATTGAGAATGATATTTGCTTTGGGTTTTTCATAGATGCCTTTTATGATATTAGGGTATGTACCTTCTGTCCCTACACTGTGAAGAGTTTTGATCAAGAAAGGATGCTGTACTTTGTCAAATGGCTTTTCTCCACCTATTGAGAGGATCATATGGTTCTTGTTCTTTCTTTTACTTATTTTTATTTTTTATTTTTTCGATTTTATTTATTTATTTGCAAGAGAGAGAGGTAGAGTGAGAGAGTGCATGAGAGGGGAGAAGGTCAGAGCGAGAATCAGACTCCCTGCAGAGCTGGGAGCCCGATGTGGGACTCGATCCTGGGACCCCAGGATCATGACCTGAGCTGAAGGCAATGGCTTAACCAACTAAGCCACCCAGGTGCCCCATATTCTTTTTTTTTTATTAATGTATTATACCATATTGATTTGTAGATGTTGAACAAACCTTGCAACCCAGGAATAAATCCCACTTGGTTGTGGTGAATACTTTTAATGTACTGTTGGAGCACATTGGCTAGTATTTCTTTTTTTTTAAAAAAAAGATTTTATTTATTTATTTGACACAGAGAAATACAACTAGAGAGGGAACATGAGCAGGAGCAGTGAGAGAAGGAGAAGCAGGCTTCCTGCAAAGCAGGGAGCCCCATGTGGGGCTCGATCCAGGGACTCCAAGATCATGACCTGAGCCGAAGACAGACGCTTAATGACTGAGCCATCCAGGTGCCCTGGCTGGTATTTTGGTGAGAATTGTTGCATTCATGTTCACCAGGGATATTGGTCTGTAATTCTCCTTTTTGAGGGGATCTTTGATTTTGGGATCAAGGTAATGCTGGTCTCATAAAATGAATTTGGAAGTTTTCCTTCCATTTTATTGGAATAGTTTCAGGAGAAAACATATTAATTCTTGTTTAAATGTTTGGTAGAATTCCCCTGGGAAGCCGTCTGGCCCTGGGATCTTGTTTCTTGGGAGATTTTTGATGACTGCTTCAATCTCCTTAGTGGTTATGGGTCTGTTCAGGTTTTCTGTTTCTTCCTGGTTCAGTTTTGGAAGTTTATATTTCTCTAGGAATGCATCCATTTCTTCCAGATTGTCAAATTTCCTGGTGTATAGTTGCTTATAGTATGTTCTTATAATTGTTTGTATTTCTTTGGTTTGGTTGTGATGTGTCCTCTTTCATTTGTGATTTATTAATATGGGTCCTTTCTCTTTTCTTTTTCATAAGTCTGGCCAGGGGTTTATCAATCTTATTAATTCTTGATAGAACGAGGTCCTCGTTTTGTTGATCTGTTCTACTGTTCTTTTCATTTCTGTTTCATTGATTTCTGTTCTGATTGTTGTTATTTATCTTCTCCTGCTAGATTTAGGCTTTCTTTGCTGTTCTTTCTCTAACTCCTTTGGGTATAGGGTTATGTTATGTATTTGAGACCTTTTTTGTTTCTTGACAGAGGCTTGTATTGCTATATATTTTCCTCTTAGGACTGTCTTTGCTGCATCCCAAAGATTTTGAACAGTTATGTTTTCATTTTCATGTGTTTCCTGAATTTTC
>PITA01010053.1:8640-74183 GCA_004023965.1 Spilogale gracilis
AAAAAAAAAAATCAGTTGGCCATATCTGTGTGGGTCTATTTCTAAATCTTCTCTACATTTCCATTTATCTGTGTTTGTATCTCTGTAACACTTTTTTGTTTGTTTGTTTACTGTAGCTAAATAGTAAAGCCTTAGGTAGAATAATTCTTTCTACTGTCTTATTTGTCAAGATTATTTTAGCTATTTTGGGGTCTGTGTGTTTTTATATAAATTTTAAAATAAGCTTGACCAAAAACCTTACTGGGAATTGCACTTAATGCATAGATGAATTTGAAGATAAATGACATTTTCTGCTTTCAGTCCATAAATGCACTGTATTTCCCTGCTCATTCTGTGAGGGGTGGTTCCTGAATTCCTCAACTATAATTGTGATTTTTGTCATTTTTTGAAGATTGTTCGGCTATTACTTTAATGACTTCATAATTCTTAGACCATTTGATAGACTATGATTTCTTTTAAGTATAACTGACATATAACATTGTGAAAGTATAAAATGCATTGTTTGATGCATTTATATGACATAATATATATATTTTTTTAAGATTTTATTTATTTGACAGAGAGAAACACAGCCAGAGAGGGAACACAAGCAGGGGGAGTGAGAGAGGGAGAAGCAGGCCTCCCGCCGAGCAGGGAGCCCGATGTGGGACTCGATCCAGGGTCTCGGGATCATGACCTGAGTCGAAGGCAGTCGCTCAATTAACTGAGCCATCCAGGTGCCCCATAACATAATATTTTTTAACAATTTTTTTTATGTTCAGTTAGCCAACCAAAGTTAACTAACATCTTTATCACATCACATAATTATCATTTCATTTGGTGGCAAGAACATCTAAGATCTGGTCTCTTGGCAACTTTGAAGTATATATTGTCTTTGACTACAATGACTATGCTGTACACTGGATATCCAGAAGAAGGTGATCTTGAAAGTTCTTCTTTCCTCATCATGAACATTTCCCTCAGACTAGAGTGACAAAGTAACAGGAATTTGATCTATTTCATGGGAGATAAAAACTAGTGACAAAACATACAAATTTGGAGTTGGAAAAAGTAGCAAATTTCCAAAGGGGGCAAAATATTTGGCAGTCTCCAAGAGTCCAAGTGGATGCTGAAGAATTAAGTTTTATGCGGTTCTCGTACCCTGTAATACGCCCATCATACATGAAGACTACACCACATTCATTCCGTAACAGACAACATGGACTTGACTTCTCCAGCTAGGAAATACTGAGCAGTAGCAGTCACAGGAGGCCACAGAGGGAAGCAATTGTTAACAAAGTTGTGACTAGAACCCAGTTTATCTAACATTTACATCCCACTTAATAGACTCAGGGGCCATACATATGAATAAATCGACCTTTACCATCTCATAACAGAGACTTTTGTTAAATTTAAAATAAGAGGTCTCTTTTCTTAGCCCAGGCCTTTGTAGTCCACAGCCACCAAAGACCTATATGGGCGAACTTAGGACCATTCTTTCTGGTAGTGTTACTATCTAATGAATCACAGCTGATTTTCTTGGCTAAATACTCTCAGAAGAAAGTTTTATAATGTGTCCAGGGTTCAATAATTGCTGAATCAGTGCATCTTTATATAACAGGAAAATAGGAAAACTCTGCAGTAAGCATGTCGAACAAGGTTTTAATTAAAAGCAGTTCTACAGCTGGCAGCAGATGCTGTCCCTCCTCTGTTTTTACAAAATTATCCAAAATATTTTATACTAATCTCTACCTCCAGTTGCTATAAAGGCAGTTGCATTCTCCTGATGGATAGGGGTAAGCATCATTTTCAGCACATATAATTAATAGGGTAACAAATTTACTTATATGTTAGAGTCGGCCAACAATGGGTGTGTGTGGAATAAAAAGCCCACCCCTATCTCCCTAGTGTATGACCTCAACTTTGGAGAAAATAATAGAAATGGCTTATGTAAGAGATTAGTTCCTGATGTTTATGCACTTAAATTCCACAGAATGTGCCGTTTGTTCAAAAACAGAAATGAGCTTGCTCTTGTAGTCAATGCCTTATTTACATGCACACATGGGTCAGGTTTTTAAAATATGTCCTCTAGTATAAACTCTATTAGCAGCTTCCAATATCCATCTCTGTTGTCTTCTGACATTTTCTTTCGTTCCTCCCTTACTCCTATTTATGGCCAATGGCTATCTGACATTATAAAGAAAAGGCTAATCAAAAAAGCCTGCAGCTTTTTCAATTTTCAAAAAGAGAGCACTATGTTTGAGGTTTTATAAGCCATGCTAAATGTCTTTAGTTCTCTGGTGGCTTTGATAAATTACTTTAAAGGAGTTCTGTTATAAAGAAACAAATCCCCAGGATATATAGTTCTCTCATTGCCTCATCTCCTTATTTCTCACACGATTGCCCTGGGACTCTTTGGGAACATCTGGGAGAGCTCTGATTACAAAATCCAAACTGCTTTGAGCACAGAGCAGTTTGTAATTCTGATTTCCTTTCATGCTGAATCTTGTTGTGTTCTCATCCTTTCTTCACTCCTTTCAGATAGATGCCATGTTCCAAGATCTCTTTTTAAAGAGGCTAAGTAAACTTGAGTTCCATGGAGTTAGTTTTTCTCCTCACTTAAGGGAAATCTGATATAACAGTTTTCATTACATCTCAATTGATATCATATAGGGTGAGGCAATTTAATATAAAGAGAGTTGAGGGATATGCTAGAGGGATTTTGAGTTGCAGAGCCAATTTCTCAATTTTGGTGTTGAAGCAGCAAGTATAATCCCTGTAGGAATTGGTTCATACACTTATTAGGACCTGTACTCAAAATGTCAACTTGGAATGCACTGAAGTTTGAGATTCCGTTATGCTTTATCCCTGTATCTCCAGTGCCTGATGCACGGACTGGCATACAGCACTCAATCATTGTTTCTTGAATTAAATTTATAGACAATTGATAAATAGGTAAGTAGATATATTAATCATTAAATAATTATATTTTAGATTGTGCATCCTCTTCTCATTTTTAAAATAGTGGGTATTTTGGGGGCACTGGGGTGGCTTAGTCATTAAGCGTCTGCCTCCGGCTCAGGTTATGATCCCAGAGTCCCAGGATTGAGCCCCACATCGGGCTCCCTGCTCAGCAGGAAGCCTGCTTCTCCCTCTCTCACTCCCCCTGCTTATGTTCCTTCTCTAGCTGTGTTTCTCTGTCAAATAAGTAAAACCTTCAAAAAAAAAAAAAAAGACAGTGGGTATTTTTTTTTTTTGTTAGTGGTGATGATTACACACTTCCGTGAATGTACTAAAAAACACTGAATTGTATACTGTTATGCCAAGATTTAGAGATCCCCAAAGACCACCAGGAAGCGGAGTCCGATGCAAAGCAAGAGCCTTTACTTGAGCTAGCTCAGGCTCAGTCTCCCATACCCACCAATGCAATGGCGAGATGCAGAGAAAATGTGTGATTTTCAGAAGCACAATAGTAGGGGGTGGGTGGCAATAGGCCGCGTGAGACGGGCTAGGCCAGCATTGGACAATATTTACATGAAGTTCTTCTGGGGAGGGGTCAAGCTGGGGATTTACACAAGATGGAGTGGTCAGCACACAAGATAAAGTCAGTTTTTATTCTATTTCGTTCCCCCCTTGTCTTGTAACTTATGGCCCAATCATGGGTCGGTTTGCACCTCTACCTCACCTTCTGCCACTACGGTCTCATACTTGGCACGTAGGACCATCAACTGAACAACCCCTAAACGTTCTTTGACAAACTAAACTAACCTGTTGATGATGTAGGGGTTGATGGTCAACAGTAGCAGCAGGATCACAAGGGGCCCGGCGAGGGCAGAGACGAGGGTGGTTAACCAAGGGGACCAGGTGAACAGAGATTCATACCAGGATTGAGACTGTTCCCTTTTTAGCTTCCACTTTTACAGCCCTTCCCTTATGAGGGACATAGATTTTTTTTTTACAGCCCTGAGTGGTCAACATAGAAGTAACATTCCTCCCCCAGGGCTGCACATAGTCCCCCTAGCTGCATTAATAATAATTTCAACCCCCTTCTGTTTTGGAACACTACTTCTGATAAAGGTGTAAGGTACTCCTGTGAGAGATGGATTTTTCATTCCCCCCTTTTCTTCGGGAATAGGTCAAATTTTTGACCCTTTGCTAAATAAAACCTCTTTCTCAGATCTATACTTCAAACTCATAACAGCCAAAAACCCATTCAAATCTATGAACAAAATCTACCATGACAAATTTAAATTACCCAGGAAAGGGTAGGAGAAAGGGTTAATACTCAGAGCCAGTTGCACACAGATGGAAAAATGTTCACAATCACTCTCAAATATATAAGGTGACTCAGAAGCACCCATATCATTAGGCAACATTAAAAGTAACAACAAAGTTCAGTCCATGGTTGCCAGGGTCCATCGGCAGCGGCATCCATCTCTTGGGGGCGTCCTCGTCCTCAGCTCATTTGATGTGACACACGTGAATCCAGGTCTCCATGCCTTCTACTTCTACTGCTGTGGGGGTGGTCAGGATGACAGTATATGGTCCCTTCCAGCGAGGTTCCAGGTTTCCCACCTGGTGGCAGCGCACCTATACTAAATCTCCAGGTTGATGAGGGTGTGGTTTAACCTTGGTGCCAGAGTGGGCAGCTTGGACCCCCACATGAGCTCCCTTTAAGACAGACTGCAGCACCTGCAGTGACTGGAATACAACCTAGTCAGTCATTTTCACCAAGACAACCTCTTTTAGCTGTAGACAGAGGGGAGGGGTCTCCCAAACATTATTTCAAATGGGGTAACCTTGTTTAAATAGGGTGTGCACCGCACCCTAAGGAGGGCGAAGGGAAGGAGATCCATCCACCCATCGCCAGTCTCAATTAGAATTAATTTTGTCAAGGTCTCTTTAAGAGCCTGATATATTCTACTTGTCCGGAACTCTGGGGCCGGTCGGCACAGTGTCATTTCCAATTTGTGCCCATGGCCTTAGCCAATGCCTGTGAGGCTGAACTCACGAATGTGGGGCTGTTATCTGACCCAATCGTGAGAGGAAACCCAAACCTAGGAATTTGTTTGGGTTTCTCTAGTAGCTTTTTGGCTATCACCCCTGCCGTCTCATGTTTGGTGGAGAAAGCCTCTTTCCAGTTTGAAAAAGTATCCACAAAAACTAACATGTACTCGTGTCCATATTTCCCTGTTTCATTTCTGTAACATCTACTTCCCAATAAACTCCTAATTCCCTACCCCTTTCTCTCTTTTCTCTCCCCATCCTGGTTCCTCCTGTGTTACCGCCTGATATTGAGCACATCTATCTACCACATTTCCTCCTGCTGTTAATAAGCCTCTTTTTTTTCTAAATAGCCCCATGTACATGGAGAGTAGCAAAGGCATATCTGCCGTCCATGTAGATGTTGGCGGCCTTACCCTTGGCCATCTGCACTGCCCTGGTGAGCACAATCAACTCCCCTTTTTGCACCAAGGTTCCAAGGGGCAGGGCCACCTTCCAGAGCTCCTGCTCAGGAGAGACCATTGCAGCCCCTGCATACCTTTTCCCATTGGCTATGTAGCTGTTCCCATGTAAACCTTCATGTAGAGCCTTGTCAAAGATGGTAGGTGAATTCTTGAACCCTTTGGGAGTCTTGTCCAGCTCAGCTGTCCCTGGAATCCCTCCTGTGGGTCAGACCACTCAAAAGCAAAGAGGGGCTGAGACTCCTTTGCCAGATGTATGCAGAAAAAATGCATCCTTGAGATCTAGGAAGGTATACACAGTTCTCTTGGGGCCCAGTAGGAGTATGGTATAGGGGTTAGGCACAGTTGGATAGATATCTTCTGATCCCTTCCTTTGCTCCCCAGGGGAGGGTGTACTGCCGGACGCAAACAGTCATAACGGTTGTTTTTACTGGAAGCCATCCCTTGGCCAGGCCAGGAGGCTTTCCCTCTCCCCAGATTTCAGGAAACTCCACCTGCAAGGTTTGGAGAAGTCCTCCCTCCTTTGTCTCTGGTTTTGAGACTGGCTCGTGAAGGAGGTGTTCATCCACTGCTGCCACAAGCATCTGCACAGCGGGTTGCCCCAAAGTCATGGTCATGTCTCCCTCCGGGAACTGAATGCCAGCCTGTAACTTGTGGAGGAGTTCTCTTCCTATCAGGTTATACGGGGCATTAGAAAGGACCAGGAATCAATGTTTAATGATTCCCGAGGCCAAATTCAAAGTCCTCTCTGTTGTCCATTTATGTCCTTCTGTACCATTTGCCCCTTGTACCAAGGTTTCCTCTCCAGATAATTTTCCCATAGGTCTTAGCAACGATGAAAATTGGGCTCCCGTGTCCAACAAAAAGTCAGTCAATTTCCCCTCTACCTTAACTCTAACCCGAGGTTCGGGGAGGGGTTTCGAACCACAGCCCCTTCAGTCTTTGGTGGCCAGCATTGCCGCTTTCTTTTTAGGGCATTCCCTAGCCCAATGTCCTGTCCCCTTGTGGTAGGCACACTGATCTGAATCTAAGTCTCTCCACTTGCTCTCTCCATGTTTAAGCTTTTCCTTCCATTGACCATCTCCTATCTGCCTCTTCCCTTTCTGCTGGCCTCTTCCCACTTCATGTAATGCCAAAACCTTAACTATTTTCCTAGTCTGCCTTTTATCTCCCTGTTGATGAACAGTTCTTCAGCTATGCTCACTAATCCAGCCAAGTTTTCCTTAAGTCTGAGGCTGACTGGCTAGTAAAGGCTAGGTTAATTGCCCTCTGGTTCTCAGGTGCCTCAGGGTTGATCGGGCTGTACATTTCATAGACTTCAGTAAGTTTTTTCACAAAAGCCCCTGGGACTCATCCTTACCTTGAGTCACCGCACTAATCTTGGATAAATTTATGGGCCTCCTTGCAGCCGCCCGGAGGTCCCCGCAACAGAACCTGACAATAGAAATGGAGACTCTCTCTACCTTTACATGAATCTTCTTGCAGATAAAATTCATTTTGCAAGACAATCACAATTGTAAAAACTCAGGAACAGACATTGCCAATGATCCAATTTGAGAGTTACCACAACAGGATTGATAAGGAAGCTTGGTTATTCTATGACATACAACACTTCAATAGTCAGAACATTGAGTGGTGATCTTGTACTAATACATGAAAACTTTAGGAAGGGCACATTACCTCCAGAATAGTTATAGCACCCATTCAAACGTAACCCAAGGCTTCTCATTTGTCTAACAGTACTTCCCATGTGATTTAGCAAACTAAATAAAAGGCCTAATAAGTTAAGAAGACTTCATTTATGATTTAAATCTCAAGAAGTATGGTAAAACCTTAGAGTTTTAAAGCACAAGCCTAAATAGGAGTAGGGATTTCAAAGAGGTGATAAATGCAAATCATAGAAACTGGTTTCTCACTGCAGGCAAAGAGAGCAACTATTTACATTTTCTTATCAAGAACAGTCCAGCAATGGGAGAAAACCCTGCCTTTTGAGCAAAGAGAAAGCAGAGTTTCAATCTTATACTTTAAAACCCATTCATTTCAATCTGGGTCCATGCCAACCATATTTAAAATTCTGTTCCAAAGTTTTCCCTCCACAAATATTTTACAACTTTCCTTTGCTTTTGGATTTTGTCCCATGCCATTTTTTTTTCAAACTACTATCTCATTTAGGACAAAATTTTCTTCTTTTACCTTCAACAAAAATGCATTCCCGTTCTTTATCTTTATTTTTACATATCTCCTACTTTTCCACATACAGAGTTGCTTCCCTTATTTCCATCAGTCTTAGTTACAGTCAGCAGAATTTTGCACTCTTCAGAAACCTTAATTTCCAGTGAATACTAAGGATTAAATGATTGTAAACTGTTACACCAGAAGTCAGTTTTAAAACACAAGTTTCTAAAATAAATAGTTTCAGCGATCCTCCAAGTTACCGGGTCCCAGCACAGCTGTGGACACCTCCCACATCCCCGCACCTACATTCCTCGTAGAATCGCCTGTCTGAGCCTCCTGCCCAAGCCAGGCTGAGCTGCTGGGGTCCTGGGAGCCTCTGGCATGGGATCCGACACCCGCGTGGCTCACCTCGCCTCAGCCAGGGCCGTTTCATTCCCACGGGCCTACAGGCCGCCCAGGTGCAGCTTCCTGCTGGTCGGTGGACCCCGCAGCTGTGGTGCAGCCCACTCAGACTCTGTAGCCAAAGCGTTGGAGCCGCACACACACTCACACACTCAGGCACTCGTCACATTCAAACAAGTTGGACACCCCCCACCCCATGCCCCCGACTAATGGGAGGTGATCAGGCTCTCCTTCCGTCAAATAGGGGGATGGGTTTTCAAACATGATAGCCTAGGCTAGGGTACTCAAACCCCTGGCAACCGCCTAGCCCAGGGAGACCCTGAACCCCCAGGGTCTTGGATTTTCTTGGTCCTCCGGTCGCCGAGAGGGGTCGTCTGTCTGTCCCATAACATCCGTCCAGTAAGTCCACAGAATAAAACAGAAGAACACAAAAAGACAAACAGAGGGCACCCAAGAACAGTCTTCTAGCTCCGTGGTAGCAAAACCAAAAGCTAGACGGTGGCCTCACACTGACCGGTGGGAGTGACCCACCTCATCTCAGACCCAGGGGATTCCACATCTCTCATCCCTCGTTTCAGACCAAAGGAATTCCACGTCCCTCCAGAGAGGATCGGAACATCTGAATCCTCCAGCCCTTGGCCCACTAGTGCCTCCACCTAGACCAGGGTGGGCATTACAGAATACCACTAATGAGCTCACACAAGAGAGAGAAAACAAACAGACAGACACCCACCATGGCCAGTCAGGCTCTTCAGGTCAGGGTCCCTTGGGGCCTTGGGAATCCGGGACGATTCATAACTATGTTATGCCCATAGTTAGAGATCCCCAAAGACCACCAGGGAGCCAAGTCCGATGCAAAAACAAAGAGCCTTTACTTGAGCTAGCTCAGGTTCAGTCTCCCACACCCACCCATGCAGCAGTGAGATGCAGAGAAAGCCGTGTGATTTTCAGAAGCATAATAGTTATATAGGCGGCGGGTGGCAATAGGCGGGGTGATGTTGGTGGCTTAAATTGATTGGCCAAGTATTAGTTGCATAAGGCGAACTAGGCCAGGGTTGGGCAATATTCGCCTGCAGTTCTTCTGGGAGGGGTCAAGCTGGGGATTTACACAAGATGGAGTGGTCAGCACACAAGATGGAGTCAGTTTTTATTCTGCCCTTTCAGTACCTTAAAATGGTGAATTTTGTGATACATGAATTATATCTCAATATAATTTTTCAAAATAATCTTTATTTTTGTAAACATGATCTTTGTTTTTTAAACCAACTTGAGGTAGATGTTTGGTTTCTGGTAAAAAAAAGCCTCCTCTCTGGTACTTCCTGCTTTCTGTTTTAGTTCACTACCAGGAAGGCAGTCTGGTGATGGTGAGGAGTACTGGCACTGGGGCCAAAGATGGCCTGCGAGCTGTGTGAAAGACTAGAGGTGCCCCCCAACTTCTGAGAAAGACAAAATCCCAAGCTTTTGCCAAAAGTCCTGGGTTTTGCTGCTTCAATGCTGCTCCTTCTGTGGCTTTGGAGAAGTGGAGACTGCAGAGAGATCCCATCAGATTGGTTCATGAACTGTCATCTCCCCTCTAGTTCACTGGCTGACCCGTATTATCAGATGCCCACACGGTACAAACAATGACCTCCCCTCATTAGTAAAATTTAAAATTTAATCCCTTACGGAATCATAGCTATGGGTTATTTAGCTTTGCCCTATGAGCCTCGGATTTTATAAACATTCATTAAGGATCTCAACACAAACTATGAGTTAAGGCATTACTATTCCATCATGTAATAAAGGAATTTAAAAAATGGAAAACTTAAATAACTTTTCCAAAACGTCATGGCTGAGATTTGAATTCAGATTTTGACTCCAAAACCTGGATCCTTAGCCATTATTGTTGGAACTAGCATTGAACTGAAGAGAGAGTTTTATATCAAGCTCTGAGAATAGTTTTGTGTCACCTTGGGCAAATGATTTAAAATTCTTTGACATCTTTTCCATTTAGAAAATAAGAGTGGAACCAGTTAATATGTAAAGTCCTTTTTTTTTTTTTAAAATTTTTTTTAAAGATTTATTTATTTGACAGAGAGAAACACAGCCAGAGAGGGAACACAAGCAGCGGGAGTGAGAGAGGGAGAAGCAGGCTTCCCGCCGAGCAGGCAGCCAATGCGGAGCTCGATGTGGGGCTCGATCCCAGTATTCCAGTATCATGACCCAAGCTGAAGGCAGAGGCTTAACCACTGAGCCACCCAGGCGCCCCACCTTTCCAGTTTTAAATGTCTTGATTGAGCAATCATAGATAGCTTTAGTTAATTTCAGTTATTGCTGTTTCTTTTCTACCAAATGCATAGTGGTGATGAAGGCAATGAACCCTAGCCATACATGAGCACTCTTAGCTGAGAATATAGGAAATAGGTGACTTATGAATTAAGTCACTTCTGACTATATAGGAAATAAAAGAAAATAAAATAGATATAAGGCAGGAAGGGGCCTAAGAACACATCCAATTAAATGCCCTGATTTTACAAGTAAGGAAAGTTTTGGCCTAAAGAATATATGACTTCCCCAAGTCATGTAATTATTTTTTTGTCAGGGTTTGGACTACACCCAAAATTTTAGTGTATTTTTCTTTCTACTATAGTGTGATAGTGATTCCTTTCATAAAGAACTTATGGTTCAGAAGAAAGACTAGAAGCCGGGCGCCTGGGTGGCTCAGTTGGTTAAGGGACTGCCTTCGGCTCAGGTCATGATCCTGGAGACTCTGGATCGAGCCCCACATCGGGCTTCCTGCTCAGCGGGAAGCCTGCTTCTCCCTCTCTCACTCCCCCTGCTTGTGTTCCCTCTCTGGCTGTGTTTCTCTCTGTCAAATAAATAAAATCTTTAAAAAAAAAAAAAAAGAAAGAAAGACAAGAAGCATAAAGAGCAGTACACATAATCATGAAAAAAACCCTGAGAAATCTGTGTACAAAACAAATCAAGTGTTCATTCACTCAGAAAACATTGATTGACAGCCTATCTCTGAACTATTTACATAAGGCATCTTCCTGAAAACAAAGAGCTGATTGTTTAGTGGAGGAAGCAGATAAGTAAATAGACTGTCACAAAAAATCATAATAAATCCTATGAGGAAAGGAAGCACCAGATACTCCAAGATGGAACATCTTATCCAGATTGGGTAGGTTAAAACACTGATCTCCAATTTTTTTCTCATTTACCTTCTAAAAAGACATATATAGATTTAAACAGTGTACTCTCTTGCCATTTTAAGTTGATATCTAAAATTTTTCATTAACCATGTGTATGGTTCCAAAAAACTTCAATTTCTAACATATTATAAATATTGACTTTTAAAAAATAAAATTATGTCTCTCATTTAAATATATTTAATAAGGTTTAAATTGCAAAGCAGTATGTCACCCACTATCATTCACTAAGGTATCCATGAGCATCAAGTTCTTCTTTGGAGGGCAAAAATTTTTCATCATCCCTTTTAATCCTTGAACTCATATATATACTTTAATTCTTCTTCTTCTTCTTTTTTTAAGATTTTATTTATTTGACAGAGAGAAACACAGCCAGAGAGGGAACACAAGTAGGGGGAGTGAGAGAGGGAGAAGCAGGCTTCCCGCCGAGCAGGGAGCCCGATGTGGGGCTCGATCCCGGGTCTCCAGGATCATGACCTGAGCCGAAGGCAGTTGCTTAACCAACTGAGCCACCCAGGTGCCCCTACTTTAATTCTTCTATTAGAATTTTTTCAAAGGTATTAAGCTAACACATGAAAATATTTTCTTAATATCATTTCCACAACAATATATTTACATAGATTATGTGAATCTGAAGTATAATTTTAATTTTAATGCATAATTTTATATAACATAATCCATTATAAATTATGTAATATAATTATATTTAATTAAATAAAATGATTTATATTAACAATACAGATGAATTATATAAACTTGACTTATATATATTTTCTCAGTTTCCTGGATTTTATGGCTCTAATTGCTAAAATATTTTGTTTAGAGTTATCATTGCAGTGCTTATTACTACTAATAACACAATAAAAATATATGACTAATTTAATGACATGGATAAGAATTATTTTCAAATATTTCATGTGTTTGTCCATTAATATTAATTATTGCTTGAATAAAGCAGTTTACAATATTAATTTTAATCCTGTTTTTTATAAAAAATCATTTTTATAGAGGCTAAAACTTATAAATGCTGTTTATATAATATACATGTGAATGGAAGAAAGTTTTTAGAGCAAGAGTATCAATTTAAAAAATTTCTTTCCATTTATATACCAAAAATCACATAATAACCTACCATCAAAGATGCCTAGTAAACCAAGAGCTCAAATAAGTATCCTTTAATTTTGTTTGAAAGCGATGAATTGAAAACTATCTGACATGAAATTGATTTATTATCAAGAGTTTTTCACTTTCTTAATTTCTGAAAGGTATTGCCATAAAGCTTAATTAAATCCCGTCAAATAATTTTTAATTTTCCTTACTACCCTTTCATTTAGAGACACATTTATGAAGCCAAAATTAGGCAAAACTGGGGATAAAATTGCATATAATTGGGAGTTTTACATTGTATTTTTCCTTCTGTAATTTTAATGTTATTGGGTGATACCTTAAAAAAATATGAGAAGTGTACAGAAAAACAAATCCTTCCTAATTATATTAGTAATTCTTCTTTAAGATTAACAATGATTGTAATTATGTCTTTGACATATCAACTGAGGGAGGAACAACTTAATTTAATTGAATTAAAATGATTCTTAAGGTATAGGACATATTTATACATGGATAACCTTTTGTCCTAATCCTTTATGTGGATATTAACATCATGGGAAAAAAGACAGAGTGAGAGAGGTTAGGCCCCAAGTAATTGTGCAACTTGCAAAAGGTGTATTAATAATCATTGTCAATTGTATTATTGTTGACTTATATTTGTAGAATCCACAATATTCTATAAATAATTAGTAGGAATGAATAATGAGCACATGTACACAAGATTGCAAGGAATTTGGGAAATATGTTTATATTTGAAAAATGTGTACTACTAAGTGTACTTTAAAAGAAATCACCAGAGGCACCTCGGTGTCTCAGTTAGTTGAGCATCTGCTTTCAGCATAGGTCATACCAGGGTCCTAAGATCCAGCCCTGCATCAGGCTTCCTGCTCAGCTGCCCTGCTTGTGCTCTGTCCCTCTGTCAAATAAATAAAATCTTTAAAAAAGAAAAGAAAAAGAAAGAAAGAAAGAAGGAAGGAAGGAAGGAAGGAAGGAAGGAAGGAAGGAAGGAAGGAAGGAAGGAAAGGAAAGGAAAGGAAAGGAAAGGAAAGGAAGAAAGAAAAGAAACCACCAGATGTTTTTTTCAATTAAACCATTTTGCATTCCCAGTAAAGATGCAAGAGAATTCCAGAATTCCAGTTCTTCCAAATCTTTGCCAACACTTGTTATCACTAGGTTTAAAAAAAAAAAAAAAGAAAGAAAAGAAAAAAGATTTTATTTATTTGAGAGAGAGAGAGAACAGGATTGAGAGAATGAGGTGGGTAGGGGCAAAGAAAGAGTAAAAAGCAGACTCCCCACTGTGAGCAAGAAGCCCAACACTGAAGACTGAACCATCCAGGAGACGCTATCACTAGCTTTCTAAATTTACTACTCCAATTGGTATGCAGTACTTTATATCATTACATTTTAATTTGCAGTTCCCTAATAATTTATGATGTGGAGAATACTTTCACGGTTTATTTCTCATGCATATGTCTCATTTGGTTAAAGATCTATTCAATTCTTTTGTCTTTAAAAAAAATCACATAGTTTGTCTTGAGTCTAAGAGTTCTGCATATATTTTGGACAGAAGTTTTTTTTGTTTTTGTTTTAATTAGAAGTATGTTTTGTGGGGTGCCTGGGTGGCTCAGTTGGTTGAGCGACTGCCTTCGGCTCAGGTCATGATCCTGGAGACCCGAGATCGAGCCCCACATCGGGCTTCCTGCTCGGCAGGGAGCCTGCTTCTCCCTCTCTAGGTCCCTCTGCTTGTATTCCCTCTCTTGCTGTGTTTCTCCATCAAATAAATAAGTAAAATCTTAAAAAAAAAAAAAAGTATGTTTTGCTAACATTTTCTCCCAGTTAGTGGTATGCCTTTTCATTTTCTTAAAAGTATCTTTTGAAGAGTAAAAGATTTTTAATTTTTAAGAAGTTATATTTTTCAATTTTTAGTAGTTTGCTCCTAGATGTTTAGCCAAGAGTTATAAGAATATATGTCCTAGCAATGATGTGTGCTTAAATGTTTATAGCATTTTATTCATAACAGCCTCAAGTTGGAAATAACCCAGGTATCTATCAACTAGTAAATGGATAAACAAAATGTTTTATATCCATATAATGGAATACTACCTAGCAATAAAAATAAATGAACTACTGATACCCATAATAACAGCAATGAATCTCAAATGCATTGTGCTAACTGAAAATGCCGCACAGAAAAGGCTACGTGATGTGTGCTTTCATTTATACTGAAGCTTACAAAAGACAAAACTATTCAACAGAAAGTAAATCAGTTCCTAAAGGCTGGAGAGAGGGGGAAAGGGCTTTTTATGCCCAGTGAGCGGGGGCTCAGGTGAAGGTACAAGTAATCATTTTGTCTAAAGGACAAGGGGCATTGGCTTAGAATGAGAGTGGACTATGAGCTCTGACAGAATTGATCAGCATATGTTGTGTGGACCGTGGGAAACAAGCCACCTGACAGCTAAGACATTATAAATCCAACTAAGAGGGAAGAGATGCCATGACTAGTATTAAGAGAGTAACAATGAAGTAATAACATATGGTTAGGAAAGTAATTGGTTAGCTCCTTTTTTAACTAGAAGAGACCCCTAATAATAAATTCGGAATAACAAGCTGAAATTCATGATCTCAGAAGACCACGAGTGTAAAGGAAAGAAAAAAAAAATACATATCCATCATAGTTTAAGTATCAGGATTCACTCTCCAATGTTGCATTAGAAATATACTCTGAATATGCCACCATTATAATGAGTTGGAATAATCAGTAACTTGAAAAGAAACATTAATTTCCTATGGCAGGTCTAAAATCTTTTTATGAATAACTCAAAATAGATAAAAATTATATTCATGTCTTCTGGCTTCTGACATTCATTTAAAGAGGTTACCTCAAAAGATGAAACAGATTTAGTTAACACTGAATTTAGGAATCTAAATATGTTGTTTTAAGAGGTTGAAGATTTTTAAGTTCAGAAGCAGTTGTTAGTGGATATATTCTTCAAGCTCATGCTTTGGCCAAAACGATATGAAGGGTTTTGTTTGAGGGGAAATTAAAAGAGGATTTTGCTCAATAATTTAATTTCCTAAATCTGACTTTCTTTTTTTTTTTTCTTTTATTCCCCCTCCAGCAGGTCAGCACAAACTTTCAGAATTAGATTCATCTGGCATTTTTCTACAGAAAGACTCAAAACTAAATAATTTGTTTTCTAACTGAAAGTCTATTTGTTTACTGGTCTTTGAATTCATGCCTGTGGGATGTTATGCTATCCAGTATTTTCAGCAAGATTAAGAAATCAGGGGATAAAAGATTGGAATCAGTACCTCTAATGTTTCTTAAATTAATGGATTATTTTCAACTCTTCTGAAAAATAAGAAAACTTGGTACAATTTCCTCTTGCTCTAAGGTTAGACTGCCATTAGTCAATCCCTTCCAACACTCTATCAGGGCCATCTGCTTTCACATGGTGTATGCAGCCTGTGATCCTACTTCTGCCATGTGCATTCCATGGTCAGTCCCACGGATACCTTGCTGTGAAGTGGGTCCCTTGGCCAAATGGTATTCTGTGTGAGGCTCCCTGTTTGTAGATCTTGCACTATGTAAGCCCCTGAATACTTGTACCTGAAATATATATATATATATATATATATATATATATATATATATATATATATATATATTCTTGTGAAAACAAACACTACCCCTTCTAGAATGAAGGGGGTAGATGATTTGCCATGAATGCCCAGTTAGTCCTCTTGAGCAACGGTGCCATACCAAGATCTCAGTATAGGTCTCTGTGGCTGGCAGTTTGGGCATTCTGAATTGTCTGTAACCTTAGTAAATGGGAGCCTATGGAGCCAATGCCTATTTCCATCTCTGCCACCAGGATTACCCTGTTCCTGTGCCCACTGTCTCAGTTCTGGAATAACTAAGCCCAAAGATTAGCTGAAGCATTTTGTCTACTTGGTTGTTCAGTGCCTCCCTCACAGTGGATGTTTTCTGGTGGATGTTAATATGCAATAGTCAAACTTTTCACCTTTTATGCCCATTTCCTTATGTTCCTTCACATGCTTCTACTCCAAACATGCTTGTTTCTGATCTTCTAGTCCTTTCTTCTACAGCATGGTTATAGTGCACCTCTTGTTCATTTTTGGTTTGTACCTTCATATTATGCTAATCTTTCCATAAACCAAACTTGAGTTTTTTTCTCCTCTTTTATATGGATGGACAAGACCCTTCTATGGCCAAAAGTGAAATTATAGCTGAAGGAAGGTCATTGGAGCCACGCTGGTGGGTGCTTTGGGGATCTGGGCCATGCAGCTTACTCAGGTCCTCCAATCTTGCTCAGACTCAATTCCATTTTCTTCTTAGGATGGATTGCCCTGGGATCTTTTGATATTATGCATGGAAGGTCTGACAGAACCCAGACATGGCTACTGGATGCCCCATGGTAAGTTGTTCTACACCTTCCAGGGCCCGTTAACTGACCAAGAGCTTTTTCTCAAAAGGAGTAAAATTACCTTCTGCTGATGCCATGGCCATAGGCCAGAATCACCGGAACTCTTATCATATTCTCTTTCTGGGGCTTGTCATAATGCCATACTGCATCTCTTTTAACCATTTACTCTTCAAACACACCTGGGCTTGATCATGCGGCCCGAGGGGCAAGGGCTCTTTGTACTGTAACCTAAATTTTCTGCTAATCTGTCGATTAATTCTGGCTTTACTCAGAGCTGGCAGCCTTTCAGGTCACTTAGTGTGTTAGCCAGAGAAGTAGACCTAGATGTAAAATCTCCAAGCACTGTGCTTCCTTCTCAGTAGGGAAGGATTAAAATACAGAAATTTACCTTATATTTTGTGGGTGTCATATCGGCATGCCCCTCCCCACAGGTCCCTGTAAATTGTACTGAACTGTCATGTCCTTGAATCTTCATACGTTTTTTGTCACTCTCTCTGGAGTGCTATCTTACCTAAGCTTCAGAATCTTCATAAACTCTTGCTCATTCTAACTGAACCACAAAACATCATCAATATAATGGACTAATGAAAAATTCTGTAGGATATTTCTCTCACATGACTTGTATCTCTTTGGACTCCATTATGACAGAGGTTGTGAGAGAGTAACATATTTCCAGACCAAAACTGTACATGAATATTGTCATTCATCTCAATAAAAGTGTATGATCTCTGTGGTTATTTTTCTTAAGATTTATTTATTTGTTTGTTTGGGGTTGGGTTTTTTTGAAGATTTTATTTATTTATTTGAGAGAGAGTAAGTGAGAGCAAGAGGGCATGAGGGAGAGGGAGGAGATGGAGAAGTAAGCTCTCTGCTGAGCAAGGAACCCAATGGGGGCTCAATCCCAGGACTCTTAGATCAAGACCTGAACCAAAGGCAGATGTGTAACTGGCTGTGCCACCCAGGCACCCCTTATTTATTTATTTTTAGAAAAAGAGAGTGAGAGAGAATGTGGGTGCATGTGGGAGGGGCAGATGGAGAGGGGGAGAGAACCTTTTTTTTTTTTTTAAAGATTCTATTTATTTATTTATTTGACATAGAGAAACACAGCTAGAGAGGGAACACAAGCAGGGGGATTGAGAGAGGGAGAAGCAGACTTCCACTGAGCAGGGAGCCTGATGCAGGGCTGGATCCTGGGACTCTGGGATCATGACCTGAGCCAAAGGTAGTCGCTTAACCAACTGAGCCACCCAGGCACCCCAAGGAGGAGAGGATCTTAAGTAGACTCTGCTTTGAGTGCAGAACCTGACTCGGGGCTCAATCTCAAGACACTGAGATCACGACCTGAGCTGAAAACAGGAATCTGAGACTTAACTGACTGTGCCACCCAGGTGTCCCATATAATCTCTGTGGTTCTTTATTCATTGGATAGAAAAGAAGCATTTGTTAAATAAATGGCTACATACAATGTTCTGAGACTTTATCAGTTAGCTCTTGAAAGGATACCAAGTCCAGCAGAGCAGTTTTGATCAGGGGAACTGCCCTGTTGGGCTTTGAGTAGACTATGGACTCTCTGAGAGCTGTGTAGTTTACACTAGAATCAAGAATAACATATTAAGTGAACCCATGATAAGAACCATTAGAGAGCATATTTTAGATCTTCGTGGATGGCATAATTGTCTTCTCATCTCACCCTGAGATTTGATAATTTTTAAAATTTAATATCTTGATGTGAAGTGGGAAGAGGCTGGGGAGGTGTCATTGATCTTGATGTGGTTTTCCTTGCTGTCACTGCTCTCATTCCACAAATCGGAGACCTAATGTAGGATTACCCCAATTGCAAAGTATGATAATCCCAGCTATACATTCTGTAATATCCAGGCATTTCATAGACTATGAGGTGTTGGGTATGAATGGGTATTATACCTGGAAACCTGAAACATTATTGTGACCCACCAATCAGAGGGGTGATATATAAGCGCCAGATAATAAATGGGAGAATCCTGATAAAATCTAGTTTTCAGTAGGACCATTGAAGAGACAGCTTCTTTAATGTTAGGTGGAGGTTGAGCTCCATCTCTGTGGGAAGATGAGGAAAGAAAACAAAAGAATTTTCTATCCTGGCAAGACAGGTGCTAGCACTTTGTATGCTTGGGAAGATACTTGTGTTTCATAAACATTCATTGTTTTCAGTCCTAGGGATATAGGAAAGAATGTTGTATCTCCTTTCTCATGCTATTTAGACTTGTATAGGAAGACCAAAAATGTGGTAATCAGTTGTAATTATTTCTATGTACTCTACCCATAATATACCACATGTTACATACTCTGTATAATACAGTGATGATTGTATGCAACCACGGTGGCCACAGGACCTGCATAGGGGATTCTTCTCTGGAGACAGAGGGAGGAACCTGAGTAGTAAGTATTTATTGACTCCTTAGCACCCATTCCATTTCATCCCATTTGACTTCATAAGATCCATTAGAATAAGGTGGAATTAACTTCATCCTCAGATCCAAGTGGAACATAACTAAAATAAACCAATTTGTGTAATCTTTATCCCCTTCACCTTAGTGAGACTTGAAATAACACAGGCCTAAGCCAAACAGGCTACAGCTGTTTCAAGATCCAAGTGATTCATTTGGACTGGTCCAATCAGATTAAGGTACAGGGCTATTTTGACTATTTGGGAAAGAAGGTCTTTCTCTAAGTGATAGGATATTCAGAGATGAGCGCTGGTACTTCTGAATGCCATTTTTCTACCATGAAGGAAGCCAGCCTAAAAACTCAGCTCTCAGGTAGTTACGTATCTGCTTTCTTCAAGTCTTTGTTTTAAGCCAGTAAAACTCCCTTATGGCTGCTAGGCATGAAGAAAGAAATGGAAGTGCATGTTGGACTACAACCTGAGGGCTTAAAGCAGCATTTTGAAACTCCAAATAAAAGAAATTTTAAAAAATGGACAACTATTTTATCAATGTAGGCACAAGCCATGCAGATACAATAGTAGAAAAATAAAATGCCACAAGAACAAAATATTGTTGAAAACTGAACTCTATACTTCAGAACAAAAATATAACTCTGAAACAGAGTTTGGGATAAAGAGGAACAAAAGTTTTATTGCTTTGCCATGCCAAGAAGGCTGCAGTAGGCTGTGGCCTTCAAAATCTAGAAACATTTCTGGAGGAGGGGGTTGGGGAATTTTATAGGGAAATACAGGATCTAGCCAGTTTTTGACAGGAATTGTGTATGTGTTCCCAACTTCATTAGTCATTTTCAGAGTGGTACCAGGTTCTTGAAATGAAAGACTAAGAAGGGAGGAGGTTTGTAGAAGAGAGGAAAGGGTTACCTTAAAATCAAGCTTTGCTGGAGCATCAGTACAGCCATTTTGATTTTTGTTCAACTATGTGCTTTTTAGTGGTTTTGAAACAGGAATTATCCAACTTTCATCTGGCTGTTCTCAGGCTTGAATGTTGCCCTTTGGCCCCTCTTGGGGCCTTGATATGTCAGTTGTCAGCTGCAAGTAGGGATTTTGAAGAGGGAAAATGGGGAATCCTAAGAATTGGGGACAGTGTGGAAAAGGTAGGAGGAAAAAGAAGAAAGAATAAAAGTAAGAAAGAAAATGATACACAAAAGATTACTGAGTCATTTAATTATATTTCTGTCAGAAATGGAAAATCATAAGAACATAAGAAATAAAGACAGACAAATTTATAATGAATATGGAAAGAACACTTGCTCAAGTTCTTTTTGATAAACTTCTTTTTATATCACTCCATTAGGTATTCCAAATACCTGCGCCACTTCCCACAAAGTCCCATCCAATCCATGAGTGACCCGCTGCAAACAGATTATTTCTCTTACTACAGAAAAGTGACACCATCAGGATCAAATGACTCAGCATTCTACCATTATAATTACAATAGTTCCTCCATCCACAGATGTTTTTTTCCTTCTCTCAAGTCTCCAGAGGCAGTTTCCCATATATTTTTGAGCTGAAAGCTTGCTCCTATATTCTTCATCTCCTCTCTAGACCTGGTTTATTTGTTTACCCTTCAACCTTTTATTTTCTACGTACTCCTCCCTTTCAGCTTAGACATATGCTTAATTTCTCTGTCTTTGAGAAATTTCTCCAATATATTGTATTGCTTTCTGGCTGGCTTTTTTTTGGGAAAAAAAAACAAATCTACACTTGCTTCTTTCACTCATGCAATATTACCGAAGCAGCATTGGCAGGTAATAAATGATCCAACTAAACAAATCCAATGGACTGGGCCTCACTATGACATTTCATTTTGTAATTATTCCTTCTCTGTAGGGACTCTATGTCTTTGGTTTCCCTGACATTTTCTCTTGGTTAACTTCTTACATGTCACTCATTGGCTGGAATTTTTCCACTTGCTACTTAAACTTCTATGTTTCTGACTTCAGGTCTCTCAGTCTGTATTTCTCCCCCAGGAAATCTGAATTCCCAAAACCTACATGCTGGTACTTTCATATCTCTACTTAAGACTTTTCTGCAAGGACCCCACCCATCGAATTATTGCCTACTAGGTAGGTGCACTAAAATATCTCACCGGAAGTTGTTTTCTCTACTCATCGCTGAGCTTCTGTCTCTTATTTCCTGTCTTCATGAGGGACACATGTTCCCCCAAACAAGAACTGTGAGACCCCAATCAACATTCATCTGTCATTACCCTCTTTCAATTAATCACCAAGGTTTTTTCATTCCTTATATATACTACTGCAATAGTTTCCTGTCCAACTATTCTTCTTATTTCCAATTTCACCCTCCCTCATCTCTTCCTCCACATGCTGCTAAAAAGGATATCTCTAATAAAAGTGAAATAGAAGCCTGATTATATCATTTTCTTGTTCAGAATTCTCTAACCAACATGCCATCACCTGCACGATGAAAGCTAAGTTGCTGCTCAACATCTTTGGCAGATGTACAGGAACCAGCATGCTTTGGTGTTCAGGTACGTGTCCAGCCACATCTAGCTTATTAAGAACACTGCTTAAAATTCTCCAAACACTTAATGCTGCTTGAGGACCTGGACCTTCAATTTTTGTGCTTGCTATTCTCTCTGACTAAACTGGCCTTTTCTTTATCTTTTCAACTTTAGAAAAGTCCTATGCGTCTTTCAAAACCCTGATAAACACCACCCACTCAAAAAAAGTGATCCCTATTCCCTGACAGAATCCATCCCAATCCTCACTGTATTGCCATTGTACCTTAAATCTACTTCTATTCTTGCCCTTGTCACTGAATAGTGCAATTTTGTTCACCATCTTTCTCCCTCGTTACCCTATGACCTCACTAAAAGTTGGGACTTTGCCTTATTTTGGTTTTTATTCCCATCACCTAGAACAGTCTGATTCATAATTTATCACAAGAAATCTTGGTTCCAATGAATTAAATTCCAACGCATGAGAGATTTTTATGGCCCACAGAATATTTTATACAAACATCCGAAGGAGCTTTTCTGTAAGTTTCAGATAGTGAGGGAATGTGGATTTATTTTGAGGCTGTGCTACTACAGAATGATTAGGACTTTTCCCATATAGCAGATTAAGAATAAATGCTTTTTCCTCATTTTCATAGTACCATAGAGGATGAAACCACAGCTGGGGCCTCATAAAAAGATAAAGGACTTATGAGTGATTTCAGGAAAATTAACAGATGGATTAAGAGTGTTAGCTAGAGAATAAGGAAAGTCTGTTTTTAGGGCAAGGCGATGCATATGGCACAGATATGAGGTGTTCTTTTAATCAATTGACAGTGAACAATTTTGATGAAAACAAGGACTAACCGAAGACATTCTGTAGATGCGGTAAAGAAGCATACCTAAGATGAAGCAAGCATGAGGCACTGTTATTTTATACAACAAAAATAGTGGATTTGGGAGTGAATTCCAACTGAATCTTGATACGCTTTTGATAGCACTGAAAATCACCAAATAATGTACATACAGGCATATGGGAATTAAGAACTAGGAGTTGAAACAGTAAGTATTTGGATATTTACATGAATGTAAATTGTGAAATACGAAATTAAAATTGACACCTAAATAAGATTCATTTTCTACACCTAGCCTCTTCCTACTTTAGGTCATTTTCTTACCTGGTGAATCTTAGTGAGGGTAGAAACCCCCCCACCCATAAAGACAAAAACTCATTTTTCCAGATGCCACTTCAGAAGTTTTTAACTCTTTGACTCAAAGGCATTTAATGAGAAGAAGCAGGACTGTTGGGAAATACATTTTGGCAAGAATAGGGCAGAAACTTAAGCTGCATCAAGTTCTAAAAAAGGCAATAGCTAGGATTCTGTCAACCTATCTAAGTTCTAGTGCTCCTGGCTTCCGTGGTATGACAGATGTGCTTGTACTAGTAGTGGTTGCATGGAGGTATTTATAGGGCCAATTTTCTGACATCACTTTAGAGATTATTTTTGATGATGTGGTCTCCAAACACAAGATATTTATCTGTAAATACTCTTTAATAAATTTCTTTTCTACTTAAATTATCCCAAGTTGATTTAGGATGTCTAAAACTTAACATATTGGCTGGCCATCTACCTTTCTAACAAATCCAAAAGTATAATCTTCTTTTGAGCATGTATAGCCTGCATGGAACTCTATTATGTGCTGGGGTAAAAGGGTGAGGGTAGAAGTGAATAACAAAATGTAGACCCATGCTTGCTCTCAGGGGCAAGCAGCCTCAAATAACCATAAACTGAGCTCGGATGATAAAGCACTAAGTTGAAGTACAGCTTGCAAGTTGTGCAGTTCAAAAGTAACAATCATTTCTGATGATAGAAACACAGGGGGATTCATAAGAGAGGTATATTTGTAATTAATTCTGGAAGAATGAGTAGGATTCATGATAGGGCCATGGGTGGAGTGAAGGATGTGGGGAATTGCTATTGAGGGGTGTGAGATTGAAGGGGAAATATCATCAAAAGCAGGAAGAAAATAGAGATGAGGGGCGCCTGGGTGGCTCAGTTGGTTGAGCGACTGCCTTCGGCTCAGGTCATGATCCCCGAGACCCGGGATCGATCCCCACATTGGGTTCCCTGCTCGGAGGGAGGCCCGCTTCTCCCTCTCTCACTCCCCCTGCTTGTGTTCCTTCTCTGGCTGTGTTTCTCTCTGTCAAATAAATAAAATCTTTAAAAAAAAAAAAAAAAAGAAAATAGAGATGATGTAAAATGTCTAAATGTTGGCTGCTGTTTCAATCATAATCAAGGACTGAGGAATACCCTACACTTTGAAGATGATGGTCTAATTATTTTTAGAAACAGGAGAGCTCTGAGGCACCCACATCGGACGACCCAAGCTTCTCTCACAGGTCTGAGTTCCGAGGGCCATATTCTGAAGCCTATCGAAGTGCAAATAGTTCCAAAGACCCTCGGCCTTGTAGATTCAAGTTCTTTGAGCAGTAGCTATTATGCTAAGCCCATCTCAGCCTGGTTCTCGTTTCCTGTTGTCCAGAGCTACACAAATCATGGGTCAAATGATGACTTTCAGCTTCTTTTAGAATGAAACATATCTTTTCAAAATAAATAATATTCAAAAATCCAATATTTCAAACAGATAAAGAGATTCTCTCTGGTGGATGGAGACATGGAAGATCTCACAGTCTTTTTCTCTGGGCTCCCTATTCACCAGGTCATACACTTTGACTATTCACCTTGGAACTTCTAAGAATACAAAGAATTAAGGTTTCTAATCCACCATGTCATACAAAAGTGAGATTCCATCACGAGAGCAAGAAATCTCTAAGGAGGAATGATGATGAGGGAATCACACTAAGATATGTTTGATTTTTAAATGGGCTATATGAAAGCCTCTTTAAGTCTCCTAATCTATATTGTGATTTAAAGGGAGGAAAAGATGAACAAATAAGCTACACATGTAAAGATATTATGGGGACTCATTAAAATTAAGAAGGAAAATACATGTTATAATTTGGGGAATGAAGAATTTTTGGATATAAAATAATAATAATTAGATTGAAGTAAGGACTGCTCTGAAGATAAAGGTTAAAAAAAATGTATGTTAGTTTATTGTTAAAGATCAGGTGCAACTGTGGAAAATTTGTTGTCACTAGTTATAGAAATAAAAGCATAGGCAAACATATGTGTCTATTGCTTTTTAATAAAATAGTCTGTGGTAAGTATAACTGAAGTTACACTCTTCAGTGCCAACAATGTGAAGATATAATAAGTGAATCTTTGCTTTTTGGGGAGGGAGGGGTTCAAGACACAATGAAGAATACACTGAGCTATATCAGTGTCAGTATTCCAGTACCAGACCACCCAAGAGCTAATTAGACTCAGAAAAGGGTGTGTTCGGTTTGGATGATATGTGTGTGTTTTCTGGAAGAAAAAAGCTTCCAGAATGCAGTATACCAATCAATACATATATGCCCTGAAGCATGTAGTGAGTTTAAGCATGTTTATTCAGTCATCTATGCCAAACTAGGCAAGGCAAGATGTTTCTTAATCTCCTTTAAAGCAACAAATCAAAGTGTTTCTTGGAAGGGATCCTTTGAGGGGTGGTAATCTAGGGTCCTAGATTGCCACCTAGGAACTACAAAAACCTAGCTAGGTAGAAAAAAAACCCTATGTTTTTTCTCCCCTTTACATTATCTCTTAATTGTGTTTCTCTTCAATTCTGGAAGGAGATTAAAATATAAGGGTAAAGAAGAAAATGTACTTGGCTGTCATCAGTTGTAGATAGGAATAGAAGAAATTTGTTTTCTCATATTAGGAGAATATCCACTAAAAAAATCGGTACACATATGTATGTATTTGTATAAAGCTCTCATGACATTGCCAAGCAATATTTTAGTTAGTCAAGGTCCCTACCTTCTAGGAGGGTGAATAAGAGAGGCAAAGGAGACAATCTTAGACTGCAATAATTGGCACAGAGGAAAGAAAATTGGGTGATAGGGTAATAACTAGGAGCAGGCTTTCTTTCCTTGTGTTTTCATTAAATGAACTTTTAACTTCATTTCATCTTCATTTTAAGGAGGGTAATCAGGGAAAGCCTTTTTTTTAAAGATTTTTTGTTTACTCATTTGAGAGAGCAGGAGAGGGGCAAGGGTCAAAGGGAAAGGGAAAGGGAGAAGCAGACTCCCTGCTGAGCAGGGAGCCTGCCTCAGGGCTCCATCCCAGGACCCCAGGATCATGACCTCTGCCAAAGGTCAATGATTAACCAACTAAGTCAGGCAGAGGTACCCAGGCTAGGACCTTCTAAAGAGTGCTCATAGATCACAGTGCTGACTAAAGTTAAGTTGCTTGTCATGTGAAAGTTCTAAGGAAAGAATCCTTCAGACAGAGGATCAGCATATGTAAAACTCTGAGCAGGAAACATTTTCGTACTATGGGGAGAGGAGCTGCACTCAGGAAGGTAGGTAATGATGTCAGAAGGTCGGAGCTGGGCAGCAGTCTGACCAGTTAGACCACCGAAGAGGTTGAGCTCAACCCCAAGAACATTTGGAAGATACTCAAGGGTTTTAGCAGGGAAGATGACTAGTCTGGTTGGCTTTTATTTACTTATTTATTTTAAAGATTTTATTTATTTGACAGAGAGAAACACAGCCAGAGAGGGAAACAAGCAGGGAGAGTGAGAGAGGGATAAGCAGGCTTCCTGCCGAGCAGGGAGCCCGATGTGGGACTCGATCCTGGGTCTCCGGGATCATGACCTGAGCCGAAGGCAGTCACTTAACCAACTGAGCCACCCAGGCACCCCCCTGGTTGGCTTTTAAAAAACAGTTGGGTTTGCTGTGTGGAGAACTGTCCATGCTACCAGGACTGATGGGAGCTGGGGGATGAAGTGGAGGCTGCTTTGTAGGCCCAGCGGAAGGGGATGGTGGCTTACAGTGGGAATGGCAGTGGAAATTGAGAAGAAAACCTATTCCAAAAGGGCTTTGGAGGTGAGATTGATGGGCCTTCTGCCATTTTATATGTGACAAATGAGATGGGGGTTCACAAGGAGATGGAAAAAGCTCTAGAATGACCTCAACATTGGTTTAAATGACAGTGTCTTTTTGCCTTTCATTTACTGAAATGGGGAAGGATGGGGAGGAGAAACAGGTTTGTGGAAGGAATCAAGACAGCTCTGTTAAGCTTGAGATTTTTCTGGAACATCTAATTCAAGAGGCCAAGCATACAGACCGATAAATGAGCAGGGCTCCCTCATGTACTCGTGCAGTTAATATTTTATACAAAGGCACCCAGTAGCATCTCCCCAGAGGTGGCACTTCTTAAAAACTCTACACAAAGACTTAAGATAACATTAGGTGCAACCCTACTGTGATTTGGGTCCAGATTCTAAGCATTAATACCCAAAGTACCTTCTAAATCTAAATTCCATCTAGAGTATGCAGGATTTATAAACCTCAACAAAAGCTAGTTTTCTTCCCTTTAAGCATTCTAATCTATAATATACACTATATTTCCATTATGTCCAGTTGGACATATTTTATTACTTACTCACCTCAGGTGGCCTGCCTGCTGTTATTTTCAAAAGATTAATCCTGGGGGTTATATTGCATAAGACTGTTCTTTATTTGACCTGAAACATTCCTTCACTCCTAAAAGACAGACAGGATGTGGCCTAATAGGAAAGGGTTCATGAAGCTCCAGCCCTAGTACAGCTGGTGTCCATTCTCTGCCTGTGGCTGCCAACAAGCCTGGGAGATGGCTGTTCTCCTAAGCATGTCAGACGCTGCAGCTGGGAAGGTGTAGTTCTCTGGGAATAGCCTCTAATTGGGCCCCCAAAGTGGGTGGCATATTTATCTTTCCCCTTGAAAAACAAAAGGTTAACTAGGAACACATGTTTCTATGACAACAATAAATTCAAAGGAGATGCTAAATCCCAGAAAATGTAGATGGGGTGGGGATGATATGTTGGCTGATTTGGAGAAGGTAGGTCTTGGTAGTACCTTGAATTTCTTTCCATTTCAACTTAGTCCCCATCTGAATTTACACAGGATTAAAGGCTTTGGTGAAGAAAATGTGGGAAATAATGAATAATACCCCAAAGAATATCACCTTTACACCACTTAAGAAGGAGGTATACACAACAAACTCATGATCTTTTGTCAGTAAATGGTGCTACTGATTTTCAAAATAGGTATTTTAAGTGGTAGTGTTAGAAATGACTTAATCAGTCTGCCTTTTATACTTATTGAAAAGCCACATTTATAAATACGTTATTTAAAAAATTATTTTGCCATTTGTATTTTCATTGGTCCAACCTATTTTATCCTGCCATGATTTTGCTAGTTTTTAAGCACATGGGTACCGATAGATGAAATGTGGAAATACTTCATCAACATTACATTCTAAGATGGGAAGAGGAGGGAAAACAGTAAGAATCAAGTAAAATGGAAACCCAAATGGAAGGAAAATCCTATTCAGAACTCCTAATATCTAAAAGGAACAGAGAGTTAAAAGGATCACGTAGAAGAATAATACCATCAGGACAGTATTTTCTGTCATTTCTTTCAATGTATAAAAAGGGAACAAGAAATACTTCACAGAATATTACAAAACGTTCTCTAAACTATCTCAGGAATAGCCAAAAAAAGACATGAAATAGAACTTATTTTTATTTTTAAAATCACAAATCTAATGTTTCCTTATTGTGAATTCTTCAAAAACTTTACAAGAATATGGGGCAACCATGGAATTCTCTTCACTGCTGTCTCCTCATCTCCACTGTAGAGAGAGTCTCTGGTAAAAGTCTGTTGAATAATTTTCCAGTTATTCTGATTGCACTTTAAGGAGACTTGGAGAGGAGGCAGCATGAGGTTAGAGGAAAAGCACCAAGATGGAAAGGTTATTTCCCAAGGTCTGCCACACTGTGGCTTTTGGAGAATCAATTTATGTCCTTGGCACTCTGGTTCCTGATGTGTAAAATGAAGTAGTACCCGGGAGCAGTGGGAATATTTTTGGCAATTTCGTTTGCCATAATAATTAGGAAAGCTACCTGATATTTGTATTCCTGAGAAAAGCGATGCTAAGCATTTTCAAATCACGATAAAGAATTTTCCCAATCTAAGTCCCCATAGGACTTTCTACCCCAGGAAAAATAGGAGCATTACTGAGGTCTCATCTGATAGACAAGGTCTGGAGTAGAACAGTTTACTGGTGATGTCTACCAACAGCCAACATTTGTTGGCTTACCAACGGAATTTCCTTCTCAGAAATAAAATTTTTGTATATCCCACAATTGTTCTGTTTACATTAAAATGGTTTTGTTTGTGTTCTAATTCAATAGTAAAGGTGGTTTTTAAGTCTAGAAATAGTCTATTATCTTGGTGATCTCTTGGCTTACATTTTGCTTTTAAGTTTTTAAGATGGCCTACTCAGAAACCAGTTGTTTTGATTATTCTTTTCCTTTCTTTTTTTTTCTTTTGGTGTTATGTACATCTCATTAGTTGTTCATTTGTATAGAAGTTTGTCTCTTTTATCATACATGCAAATCCCAAAGAGAGCACTATGATACATAAATGTCCACCCCGGCCTAAAAGCCTCAAAGAGGATGTATGGTTTCTAAGTGAGTGTTTAAAATTCAACTATTTTGTAAATTGCTCCGCATGCTCCACAGAGGCACATAGTCAAATCTTTCTCCTATTAATTTTACTTTAAGAAGCTGACCTAATAACAATAATGGTAGTAATCAGGAGGTATAGAACACCATTTTATATCTGTATCAATTAAGTGGAAACTTACAGCTTATTTCTTTTAATGCTTTCCTAAAAATCACCTTATGGCGTACAACTAATATGGGTGGTAGGGTAGGCCAAGTACTATCATTTTCATTTTGTAATTAAGAAAGGAAAATAACACAGCAGAGTTAACTTGACATCCAAAGCATCTTCTAATAACAAACTCATTTTCTTCAAGGGTTTAAAAAAACACCATTATGAGCTTTTATGTTTTTTTCTTCTTTTGCAAATACACTTAATCTGGCAAGGTTCTTTCACACAGCAATAAATAGCATTTGTTATCTTTGAGGGAAAGCCAGCTGGTCTCCTTCCTAGTCCTGAAGTAAACAGAAGGCTGCCTGCTTGCCTTGAATCTGCTTTTGCTAATTAGAGAATTTGTGGTCTGTTTCCCTTTAAGGACCTTCTGGAAAATAGTAGCTCCCTCTTACCCTCAAGTTTCTATGCACCTCTGTTAGAAGCTTCTCCTTGAGTACTCTCCTCTCTTCCATGGTGATGCCAGTGAAAAAATCCCCAAGACCCAAGGATCACAGGGAGCAGGAGCGAAATAATAATCCATATGTGGGATGAGAACCATGAAGAGTTTTCATTTCTATTGTAATTTAAACTAAAACAGAGATCCAGCAAAATCCTTTGACTTTAGAGGCTTAGTGTAAATACATTTTCCTTGTTTTTCAGTTGAAAATCTTGAAGATCAAGGAAAAAAAAAATCTTCTTTCTCACCTACTGTCACTCAGCCCCCGGTACATTTTGTTTGGCCAAGAGTAAGATATGAAAGCTTGAGCTTCCATAGCCTAATTTCTTCTCTACTTCAGCTAAAGAATATTCAGTCTTACAAAGAAACTTCTGGATATCTCTATGTAAATCTGTAAATTGAGGTTGTAGCAGGTGAGGGGGTACGATAAAGGCAGTGAAGGGAAAATAGATCACCATAAGTGAAAGTCAAGGTAGAATTCGGGGTAGTTCACAAAGAA
Source organism: Spilogale gracilis (assembly GCA_004023965.1). Classification (NCBI taxonomy): domain Eukaryota; kingdom Metazoa; phylum Chordata; class Mammalia; order Carnivora; family Mephitidae; genus Spilogale; species Spilogale gracilis. Next base: position 39,117 of record PITA01010053.1, read on the forward strand.
GAAACATTTGGGAGAGCTACTTCTTTGTGGGAGATACTCTCAAATAAGAGATAGGACACGTACTAGAAGTTTTCCCAAGTGTTGAGAATATATTCTCCACCTCCTCCTCTTTGGTAACTTCAAGAGAGTCCTCAGTAAAAATGTCACCTGCTTTTAACCACTTGGTTGACAGGCTGTTGTTTATGTGACAGCAATGTTGGCACTGGACCACAAGGAAACTGGCTTTTACTTGCATTACACTTAAAGGTTGAAATTTCCTTTATGGACGACTCGGTGCATTCATCACACATTCAAAAATGTTAACTGCCTACTCCCCAGAGCTGAATGTTTTTCACATGACTACTATCAAGCACCAGTAAGTAGGAAAGGAAAGGAGGTACAAATGCTCACGGCAAACGTGTCTGTACTCTTTTCTCTTCTCTTTACTTGACTCTCCTTGAATACTGTTTACGTCATTTTCCTTACATGTTTTCTTTTCTTTTTGCCCTCTGAAACTTTTGTGGTACTGGTACTCACTCAGATACTGAAAAATGTAAACTCTGGAAAATAAGAACTCTTCATGTTTTTCAAACTGACTCAGTAATTGAATATTCACCCTGTTTTCCAGAAGATGGAGGATATAAAAATGAACATGAAGCATTCTCTGCCTTTAATAAGAGAGTATTATACAAAAGTACTGCCACAGATCATACAAAGATGAGATAAGGTACGTGCCTCCTCTGCCCCACACCCACTAATTCTGGACAGAGACGAGAACTAAAAACACAAGGCCTCTAAAATCATGTTCTTACAGCAATTTTTTATTCACTGAGTCCTGGAAGAGTTTGGGAATACAAGATATCTGTCTATTTCCTGCTTACCCTATGACTTTATTAAACAGCCTTCTTGAGACAATAAGGGTTTTTCTAAAGTATAAATTATTTATTTCTCTTTAAAGTCACATATGTGGACCAGAAGTCTCGACTATCCCAAGAATGATGTGGTTTTCAGGCACCACCGTTTCTCCTAAGAAAACTTCCTGGAACTTGGGAATATTGGGTAAAAAAAAGCTCTAAAAAGTCCTTATTATCATTTCTTATCCTGTTCAAGGGATTGTTTTTCATCCACATTTTTCACATCTTTTCCTTCAGGCAGTTTGATAATTGTGGCTCTTATGCCTGCCCATGGCCCCTCTTCTGAAAAATGAAATTAAACTCAGAAGGAAATCCACAATAATGATTTCTATAACTGGAACAAAGCCAGGACTCTGCAATAGTTTATATTCAAGAATAGTTATAAAAACTTGGCATCACTTGTGCACCTCCCTCTAAATTCGTGAGCAAATATGATAAATGATTGGTGTGTATGGTTTTAAAAATACAACCTTGGAGGCCAAACCACAAAACATCATTTTTGAAGCTGACAAATCATTGGGTATTTTGTTACTGATTAGCTGTAGGCCATCAACAAAATCCATCCCTTCCCCACGACACGACACGCACACTTAACTTTCACCCCCTGCCTTCAGTTTGTTACTAAGTTGAATTATGTCTCACCCCCGAGGTTACTAGTTACTTGGCAGCCCTCTCCAGTGGCGACTGTTTCTTCTCCCACATCCCTTACAACCCCAGAATGGCTCTTTACTCCAACCAGATTTCTCCCCATCTCTCCAACTAGGTGTCCAGCTTTCTCAGAAGCTGCGTGGTCCAGGTGCCTCTCCCTCCCTCTTTCCATGAAAACATCCTCCTTTGAATTTTGTGCTATCAGAATGCACCAATTTTTGTTGTTGTTGTCCTCATCCTCTACCAAGCCCTGGGTCACTCTGCTTATTTATTAAAGAGTTTCCTGTCTTAGTCATTCTTCCTAATATTGCTTGTGTGATCAGTCATGAGGATTTCACTAGCCACATAAACAATCCTTCCAGTGTTTTGGCCTCTCTGTTTCCTGATATCCTCTCCTCCACTGACTTTGGCCTCTATCTTATCTCTGTCAACTACTCTCATGGTCATTCTTCAGAGTTTATCATACCAATGAATGTTGCTCGATCTTAATTTGAATTAGCCAACTTGTGACCTCCAATTCCTTAATATCCCATCTCCAGCAATCCTACAATTATCGGCCCTGTGAATGTTGCACTGCCCCTGCCATGTCCAAACTTCCCTCCTCATTCAGTTTAGATTCCATTGTCTACATTATAATCATTACTTGGCACATCTTTTCAATTCTTTTGCCCTCTCTCCCTTCATATCACCTGGCTGCCAATACTTATAACTCTGATTAAATATGCTTTTCCACCTGGATCTACAGGACTAAATATGGTGGGGAAAATACAAATACAACCATTGTCACTAGCTTTCATTAATACAGATCACGTCATTCTTCTTGTAGAACCCACAAATGACATACAATTTTGTTAGAGTAAATGCTAGTCACAGGCCCGATAAAAATCTAGTTCCCTTCTACCTCTCTCACCATGTCTCCTGGAGTGCTGAACCTGCTCTGGTAACACTAGCTTCCTCACCATTCAACAAACACATTAAGCACAACCTCATCTCTGGGCCATTACAGTTGCTCTTCTCTGCTCTTGTAAAGTGTCTTCCTCCAGAGGTCTCACAGTAATGTTCTCACCACCTTCAGGTCTTGTCCACCTTATCAGAAGCTGCCCTCAACATTCTTTCTCAAACAACTCTCCCTTACCCTCTCACTTCCTGTCCCTCCCCCAGTCCTACTTAATTACATTTCTTTTCATACAACTCAAAACTCTGACATATTATATGATTTATTTGTGTATTTTATTTTATTAATAATTGTATTAATTTTCCACCCCTATTAGACTGGACTTGCCGGAAGGCAGAGGCATTTGTCTGCTTCATTCACTGCGAGGTCCTCAGACACTGACATTATGTATGTATTATATCTAACATATACATGCCCCATAGTAGACATGCTGTATATATTTGATAAATACACTATTGATTTCCTCTCCTTTGGAAAGTAAGGTATATTATGTATTGATGATCAAATCAATTCAGTATTTTGAAACTGATCTAAAATTATGATAATTGTAGAAGTAATCCAACCTGGACTTTTGAGTGACTATCTAAGGTATTGTTTGCTCAACTTTAACTGGGTATGTCTTTGTCCTTCATGTAAATATTGATCCCATATTTTAAGTGAAGTGCTACTCTGTCAAATATATAGGAGAAAGACTTCAGCATTTTTTTGCCAATTTAAACTGTTCATAAAATAACTAAAATTCTATAGTTTTTGGGTGGTTTCTTTCAGGGCTTTTCCCTCTTAAAGAAAATAAAATTGATAGTCTCAGAAGAAAACCAAGCACATACTGTCATTCTTAATTTTATCTCCTGTCGAAGTCAATAAGACAGGATTTTGCTTTGAAGTCTTCTCCTCAAGTGAACAAAAGCATAGGTTTGGGGATGAAGATACTCACTGTGTAATCAAGCCATCACTCTAGGTGTAACTTACTTCCACCTACATCTGGGTGATCTCAAAGGAACACACCGGTGTCTTTCTGTCTGAGAACCAGAACATGTGCATCACTGTGGGTCTTGCTAACCATTGCAAACTCCCAAAAAACAATGAATCCCTGGTGTAATAACTGTTAATTGCCATTAAACAAATGAATACTTTAACATGAAATTTCTTAATTAAACTAAACAGAAATGTTTCTTGTATGATCTTAATAAGGAGTTGGATATGGCTTAAAGCTAGTAGGAATTTGGTTACTGTAATATATTTTATCATGTTTTGTCCCACAGTTGCTACTAAAATGCAGCTGTAAAGTCACAGAACAATAATAAATTCTAGGAGGGAATTAGACATATCTCCTTCATCTCTCTGAATATTATATAAAAATAAAATAATCACCACAATAATAATAGTATTCATTATTTTTTTAAAAAATACATTTATTTGAGAGAAAGAGAGTATGAGTGGGGAGAGGAACAGAGGGAGAGGGAGAGAAGTCCTCAGGCAGATTCCCAGCTGAGCACAGAGCCCGATATAGGGCTTGATCTAAGGACTCTGAGATTATGCCAAGAGCAGAAGTCAAGAGTCAGATGCTTAATGGACTGAGCTACCCAGGTGCCCCAATATTATCCCCTATTTAAAGAACTAAAACTGTGTGCCAAGAGCAATGCTAGTTTTTTGTTTGTTTGCTTTTTTGTTTTGTTTTGTTTTTAATTGCTACAATGGTAATCTCACTGGAATAGTATAAGGAATGACTTTCAGAAGGAAATAAGATCGAAGCTGAGACATATGATTTAGTAGGAAATAGTTTAAAAAATATATGTGATTTGGACTTTGAATAGGGAGGAATGACCCCAGCAGGAGGAATAGCAATTCAAAGCCCTAGTGGTCAGAGAAAATATAGCAAATAATGCAGATTTTTCATATAGAACTAATGTATGTAGTTTTCTAGGTGCACAATGTGTTGGAAAGATTGTGAACAAATGGCCAGAAGAGAATGTTAAGCTTAATCAAGAGATAAATAATTAAGGGATGTGTAATCCATACCTATGTTAAAGACTAAATTTTAACTGGGGGAAAAAAAGGTAATTATTTCTTGCTAGCTTTTACTTTTTTTTTCCTATCACTGTGTTTATTCCTCTTCTCTGGTTTTTCCCTCTTTTCCTTCCCCTCACATCTCTGTTTATCCCCTATATTTCATTTAAACACAAGAAATGTCATTGAGTCATTCAATAAATCCTTGTTGAACATGGACACATATAAGACACTCTGCTAGACCCTGAGAATGGTTACTCAGCAAGACAGACCTGATTTCATCCCCAATGAAACTTGGAGCCCAGTGGACAAGCTCCACATATTAAAGGAAATAAAATAAATTGAGTGTTACTTAAACTTCAAAGTAGGGAAATGTCCTTAGATGAGGTCAGAGAAGAAAGCAGCAACCCATCAAGGAGGGTATTTTAAATTAGATAAAAAATTTTGGTCTTTATGCTAAGAGCAATAGGAAACTATCAGGGTACTTTAATCATGGAGATGATATGATTTGGGTTTATAAAATATCACACTGGCTTTATGTGAAGAATCAGCTAATAAAGGGAAGCAATAAATAAGGAGACACCGATAAGTACACTATGGCTACTCACATTCCCTGCAAAAAAGATGGCACCTCAGAACAAGAAGGTGCTGGTGATAGAAGAGGACAGTGTTATAGGTAGTGATAGAGGTGGATCAGGAGAGGAAATGGAGAGAAAGTATTTTACTTGGAAGATATTTAAAAGGTAAACTCATCAGAAATTGTGGTCTAACTTTGCCCATTAAAAAATTTTTTTAAACAGACAAGCACTTCCTCCTCCAGCTTCCAGAAAAGTAGCGGACATATTTATATATTTAATATCCTTTCCTTTCGTTTATCTTGTGGTTTCCATTCGTCTATACCCCTGAAGTGATTTTAATACAGACTCAAATAATCTCAATAACAAACTATTGGACATTCTCCAATCTGGTCTCCTCAAGCATTATTAGGTTGCATCTTTCCAGGACTCTCTATTCTGTTGACTTTCTCTCTCTGTTGATCATAGAATCTCCTTTCCCCTTGGTGGTCCCCTTTTCCCTCATTTGCTAGTTTGACTCAGTTTTCTGTCTAGTCTTTAAATGGTGAAGCCAGTCATGGTTCAATTTGAGGCTTCTTTTCTTCTTACCCTATAAACTGTCCCTGTGCTCTCTTATCCAAGTTCATGCCTCTTAAAATTATACCTCCATTCCCTAAAATTTAAAAAATATATTTATTTTACAGAGAGACAGTGAAAGAAGGAACACAAACAGGGAGAATGGGAGAGAGAGAAGCAGGCTTCCCTTTGAGCAGGGAGCCCGATGCGGGGCTCAATCCCAGGACCCTTAGAATTATGACCTGAGCTGAAGGCAGACACTTGTGACTGAGTCACCCAGGTGCCCCCCATTCCCTACATTTTTTCTGAAATTCAGACTCAAATGTAGTTGCATAATTAGATTTCCATTTAATTCTTCACTGACACCTAAACTCAACAGGCACATCCACAGACAAGGAAGAATAGGAAAGAATGAGGTTGATGGCTAGATGGGTATGTGTAATCGAGGGTAGCAGTGGATGAAAGGGGAAGTCTTTATAAATAAAGTCAAGAAATTGGGAAGCCTGGGCATTGGATACATTTTCCATGAGAATACTGAAGCTACCCAGAAATATGGTAAAATCCTCAACAAAATACTAACAAACCAAAGTCAACAGCATATTTAAAAGATTGCACACTGCCACCAAGTGCAATTTATTCCTAAAATGTAAGAATGGTTGAACATATGAAAATTGATCAATGTAACACATCAACAGAATAAAGAAGAAAAAGAAAAAAAACTGCATGATCATCACGTTTGATGCAGAAAAAGCATTTGCTTTCTGCACTTCTATCTGACATAGTACTGCATGTTCTAAGCAGAGAAATTAGGCAAGAAAAGGAAATAAAAGCTATCCAAATTGGAAAGGAAGAAGTGAAGTTATTTCTGTTTATAGATAGATGACATGTCTTACATGTAAATGCGTGCACACACACACACACACACACACACTCAACAAACAAAACCATTTTTGAGCTAAGAAAACAAATATAGCAAAGTAGCAGGGTACAAACTCAACACTTAAAAAACAATTGTATTTCTATACACTAAAAATGAGTAATCTGAAAAGGAAATAAAGAAAATAATTCCATTTACAATAACATCAAAAAAAATCCCTTAGAAATTAACTTAATCAAGGAAGTGAAAGACTTAGATAATGAACACTAAGAAGCACTATTAAAATAATTAAAAACATAAATGGAAAGCATTTGTTTGTTTGTGTCATCACTTACAATGACAACATTGTGAATAATTTGAATACCTATCAATGATGGAATAAATTTCTTTGCTACATCTGAAGGGCTGTAAATAATCTACTACAAAATAAAAAAATAGAGATGAAAGTTGAAGAGAAATATGGTCTTTTCTTAGTTCTATAAAAACATTGTCACAAAAATCCACTTATCTATATAATGTTATCTATATAATGGCTTGTAAAAGACATTTTTAATCTACTACTTCTCAGAAGAACGGAAGTGGACAAGGTTAGGGGGTCAGTCGAGGAGACTTTTAACTTGTTTTTTTCCTCTTTTATTGTTTCAACTGTTACAATGAGCATGTATTTATATATATACAGACACACACATATGTTTTTTAATTTAAGGGTATTTATAAAGAAGAATTTTTCCTTCTCTGCTCAAATATATGACACTTTTCTTTCTTTTTCGTAAATCCTCACACTTGAAGCTTCACTCATTTCGAGGTTCAATGCCAGTTGTTTCTTGTCCACTTTCATTAACTTCCCTTGAAACTGGTCTAGCTGTGCCAGCTTTCCTTTTATTGTGATGGTTATTTACATGCTACAAGTATTTACAGCGTGTTAAGATGGCTCTGAGGCCAAATTTAAAAGCGGATTCTGGTAAATCCCTTCCACTTACAATGCTTTTATCTATTACTACTCTGTAGTTCATTGCTCTCTCCTGTTTACTTAAAGATTTCATCTAGGTTCTTTATGCTTTGCCAAGACCCAAAGGCATGCTTTTCTCTTGATGCATTCCAGTTTCCATAGTACTATTTGCTGGCTTGACTCTCTAAGAGACAATCCATTTATTGAATCACAAAGACTCTAGATTTAACCCAAGATAAATGTTGAATATTGCTTCGGATCCTGGAAAGCATTAGATACTCTCTCTGTGTAAAAGTGGCTCAACCTCAAAGTTAAAAGTAGTGTTTTGAAGTTCCAAATATACATTCCTCCTCAATGTACTCTATCACCTGGGCTCACCCTGACAACCCAAATCCCCTTCTTACTGGGTCAGTTTCTTTCCTCTGGGAATTCATGCACAACACTGACTCTAAGATTCCTCATTGTTCTCATTCCAAAAGCATTATTCTTATTTTAAATTCCAGGTTTTCAAAGTCACAATGGCCTAGATGTCCTAAAGGTCAAGTACAAACTCTTTTTATGGCTCTCTGGATGCTACAGAGATGGTTTAAGCTAGAAATTTGCCTCATACCACAAACTCCTCAACATTTAGTGTTGAAGAGTCCTGTCTAAACCCTGATCTCCTCCTCCTTTCGGATGACCACTAGCTTACTTTGGCTTTTTTCATGTTTCTTCTGACTATATAGGCCTTCCCTTTAAGGCTTTGTAACTCTGGTCTTCCTCAATTTCCATCACACTTCTGCCAAGGTTATTTTTTGAAAAACAAAACTCCAAGCTTCTCAAATTCCTCCAAAAAGAGCTTTGATGTTTTCCCAATACCTACAAGGAAAGGGCTGAAGATTTTAACACGTTAAAAGTATCTCCCAATGAATCTCGGCTCATCTTTCTGACCTTGACACGAATATTCTACCACCATTGCCACCCACCAGGGATGACAGGCTCTGCCATATCTTCTTGCATTTGGATATACCATTCCTTTGTGAGAAGGCCCTTCTGACCAGATTTTGTGTGGTAAATTCCAACTCATCCCTTTAGACCCTACTCAAGGGGAACAAGGTCTGAAGCCTTTCTAACTCCTTTAGGCAAATAGCTGTTCTTCATTTTTGTCTCCATTTTATTGTTTGGAGTTCTATTATGGCATGTACTGGATTATATTTTAACCATCTGACTACATACTTGACACCCTCCTTAAATCACGAGTTCTTCAAGGGCAGGCATAATAACCTTATACCCAAAAGTTTGATTCAGTTTCTGACATAGGGGAAGGAGTCCAATGTGTGCTTATTTGAGGACTTTAGGAATGACAGAATAAACACAGTTCTTCCACAGCAATCAGGAGTCTCAATATTCCATAAAGACTCTTACTAAAACTTGACTAAGTAAGATTGGGAAATGAATCAGAAAGATGTCTCTGTTATTTTATTCAAAGAATATCTTCCCATAAACCCATTAAGATTCAGTGGAAAATGACATTCATTTCCCTCATTTCAATTGTGGACTAAATAGTATTACCAAACATTCTACTCCTAAAAACTGAAAATTTGATTTCCAGACTGCAAAATGTCTCAAACCTTTGACTCCTCTCACAATGACTAAACCAAGGTTGAATTTTGTTTTCCACTCAACTAGTTGATTTTACTCCAGGAGTTCTTAGAGAAACCTCTTATGTCAGTAAATTTGTGTTCAGAGTGCAAATTCTCCTGCTCAATTTGTGCTATTTTTTCTCCTACACTCTAACTACAATATATATAGCCTGCTAAAGAAAAAAGAACTTTTATAGGTACTATGGTAGAATATATGGATATATGAAGAGAAAGAAAGATTTGAATATCACCTCATACATGTACATTTCAGGTAAGGAATCTGACACTTAGAAAGCCCAATTCATTTATTAGCATCACTCTACTACCTATCCAAGTTCACAAAATAAGTGGCAGACAAACAAAATTCAAACTCAGTCCTTTATAAGCTCCCAAATTTTATATTAATTCTGCATGTTGCCTTCGTGATTTGGATTTCATCCATAACATTTATTTCCATATTGTTGGGGTACATGGGTGACTCATTAAGTCATGTCAGTTCAGGTCATGATCTTGGGGTACTTGGATCATGCCCCACACTGCGCTCCTTGCTCAGCAGGGAGTCTGCTCCTCTCTCTCCCTCTCTGCCTATTCCTCTGGCTGCCTATGCTCTCTCTCTCTCTTTCTTTCAAATAAACTAAAAAAAAGTCTTTAAAAAAACATTAGTTCCACATTGTAAGTCGTATTGTGTCAATAATTAAGGTTTTAAGAACAATAGGGAAAAAAGGTTATAATAAGATAATCTTAACTGAATTTTAAATTATGTCTCAGTAACATAGTTTGATTTCAGCTATACTATTCATCTTCTAATTACATGCCAAAACTCCTAGCCAATGGATTTATTTTGTTTTTTGTTTGATTGTTTTTAAAGATTTTATTTATTTATTTGACAGACAGAAACACAGCGAGAGAGGGAACACAAGCAGGGGGAGTGAAAAAGGGAGAAGCAGGATTCCACCAAGCAGGAAGCCTGATACAGGGCTCGATCCCCAGACTCTGGGACCATGACCTGAGCCGAAGGCAAATGCTTAACAACTGAGCCACCCAGGCACCACTAATAAATTTATTTTGTATTTGGATATATTATAAAATTTATTTTAATTATTTAGGAACTAATTGTTGAGACTCTCAAATGAGACTATCATTGCACTTTCACTATGAAAATTAGTTCTTAATTTTTTGTGAACATTCAAAAAGCTTTTAATGTCCCTCAGAGTGCTTCCATTTCTTTCCCCCAAACCATGGCCCTCCAAAACCAATACCAGAGAGATTTACAATACATGAAGAGGAGAAATGATAACATTTGCACCGCATAAAGAGAAAAAGAACAATTTAATGGGTGGGTTAAGTGTAAGAATGTTAAGATAAATGCATGAGGGGACAGTAAAAGTTTGAAGAGGATGGCATGTACCACTGAATAGTTGTAGTAACCTTTTCAAAAGATATGTATAAGTGTAATATATTTTGTCTTGTGAAATTTCATCACCAACCTCTGTGCATTTCTAAAGACATACTGAATGCTTTTTTGCATATAATTTCTAAAGCTTCAATTTCTTTTGATTATTCTCTCCTGAGATATACTAGATGGAACGTTATAAATGTATTTCCAAATGTGTCTTTAACTGTAATTTGGAACTTAAGTGTCTTAATTTTTAAATACACACATACACACACATCTTTAGATTAATGAAACAAAATAACATTTATAGCATTGTATATTTATTAAAAAAACAACAGCATGGTAACAGTACAAATTTTACACTAAGGATTAAAGATTTTGAGTACATGTTTTCAATTTACTTGTGATTAGCCAGGTAACCCTAAGAATGTCAGGTAATTTCTTTTTTCAATTGTCTATTAGTAAAGTGAGAAATAAAATAATTGTCTTACCTTGACCATGGGCATGGAAAGTTTATCTGTGTGACCATGACACATGCTGGAAAGGAGACTGGTGAATTTAAATAAGGAAAGAGAGCATAGTAACTTCAATAGCTATTTGTGAGCTCCAAGAGAAGTTAGGATGCTTTGAAGCAATATTATTTGGGTTCAAATCACAAAATGCTTGAGTTTACTCGAGTAATTCCCATGTACCCTCAAGTTTATGAATATTAGCACACTGTGCTTCTTATACTTTATAGTGAATACATATTACCTAGCAATTATTTTTAATTTAGATTATAATTCAGAAAGTCTGTGGTTAGGTTTGAGCATTTACATTTCTCACTAGCTCCAAGGGAATAACACTGGTCTCACACTTTGAGAAGCAAAGTAGAAGGCTATTGGTTTTCACAGTCGGTTAAAGAGAGAATGAAGAGAAGCGGCACTGTGATATATAGTTAAGAGTCATTCTCACGTACTAGATATTACAAGACACTAATTTTGGAATTTGGATAAGGGATATGAATCTGGGGTAGTAATATGACAGGGTAGCTCCCCTCAAAGGGTAAAAAGTACTCAAGAACAGATGGAAAAAACTTCAGGTAATATGTGTTGAGAAAAATCTTGACTACATAGAATACAGAGGCAACTGGCTTTATTTTATTTTTTTAAGATTTCATTTATTTGACAGAGAGAAACACAGTCAGAGAGGGAACACAAGCAGGGGGAATGAGAGAGGGAGAAGCAGGCTTCCTGGTGAGCAGGGAGCCTGATGTGGGACTCGATGTGGGACTCGATCCCGGGTCTCCGGGATCATGACCTGAGCCGAAGGCAGTTGCTTAACCATCTGAGCCACCCAGGTGCCCCGAGGCAACTGGCTTTAAAAGAAAGGAAGAAGGAAGGAAGGAAGGAAGCAAGGAAGGAAGGAAGGAAGGGAGGAAGGGAAAGAGAGAGAGAGAAAGAAAGAAAGAGAGAGAAAGAAATGAGAAGGGAGGGGAGGAAGGAAGGGAGGGAAAAGAAAGAAGAAAGAAAGAAAGAAAGAAAGAAAGAAAGAAAGAAAGAAAGAAAGAAAGAAAGAAAGAGAGAGAAAGAGAAAGAAAAAGAGAGAAAGAGAAAGAAGAAAGAAAGAAAGAAAGAAAGAAAGAAAGAAAGAAAGAAAGAAAGAAAGAAAGAAAGAAAAGAAAGAAAGAGAAAGAAGAAGAAGCCAGGCAGACTCCGGAGAACCAAATGTGTATACAGAAGAACAAATTTGAGCAAACTTCTCAGTAATAAATCAAAATGAATGGAGACAAATGTAGCTGGTTCAGCTTCCGTGACTACGAATGAAAGGGGAACTTGAGAAACTTTGAGTGTTAACATCTGCACAATGCAGGGATGACCTAAAGCTATTAAGAGAAAGGGACACAGGATGAAGAAGCTTTTGAAGAGAAAAGGAAAAAATAAGATGTTTTTCAGGTGGTGGCAAAACAAAAAGGCAAAGGAATGTCTTTACAGATGTCATAGGTCATCACGTTGGGGAATGTAACCATTGCTGAGGATCACAGACAGAAGAAAGAAGGCCATTTGAATCCACTGGGAAGGAAAAGGAAATGGGAGAAGTTATCTAGAGAAGTAATTGGGGAGAGAGGCTATAGAAAATGAGATGACTCCTGCTGGGTTTTGAACTGAAGTAACCAGAAAAATCAACACAGGAGATGAGAAGGAATAGATCTTGAAGTCAAGGAGAAATGTAGGAAGAGAAAAGGCAGAAGGGAAACAAAAATCACTTTCAATGGGTGCCTTTTATAAATTAAAATCACAAAGTTTATTATTTTTATGACTCACTATTAAAAAGGAAAAATATGACATCAGTTCAAATTTTAACAAATTCTAACTAACTGTGTTAGAGACTGATGGAAAGGGATTGCATCACAAGGGGAGAAATTAGTTTTAAAAGTTGGAAAGAGCAAAATAAGTGCAAAAACATGGTAACATAAAGTGGCAGGACAAAGAGTAGTGACCAAAGACCAAATCGTTGAAAAGCATGATTCAGACAACAGAGTGAAGGAAAGGGGTCAGCAAATGTAGAACAAAGAACTCTACTCATGTGGAGGAAGCTGGGAAGATTCTACTCATTTCCGGCACAGACACATTGGAATATAACTGACCCTTGCGCTGGTAAACAGCAACAGACCTTCCTTTCTCTTTTAGTTCTTCTCCTACTCTCTCACTCTTACTCATTACTAGCAATACATTGTCCCACCTTCTGAAAGATACTTGAGACTTTCAAAAAACACAGAGCCGGATGGCAGTTGAAAGTAGTAAAAACAGAGTTCTTTCTTCAGAAACTATTGAAATAGCAGAAGAGAAACCTCAGTATAGAACTGGGCTCAGTTCCAAGCACAGCAAGAACAGTGAGGATTTATAGTCACATGTAGATTAGGGGGATTGGTGAATGAAAAATTACTAGAAGACATCAAGGGCAGGGGGGATTCTTGCTGAAGGAAGACCAGGATAATCAGCTGTCACCTCAGGGTTGGAAGGGGATGAGGAACGTGATTTGATATCAAGAGTGATCAGATCCCAGGGTTGGGACTCTCACTAAACTGACCTAGCAGGATTCTTGCTAAAACTGCGTGAGGACAAGTTCCAAAGATGAGAAAGGGACTTAAAGGAGCTGGACTAAAGTTTAGTCAAGGAAAGTGGCTTTGTCACTCGGAGGATCAACTCTCCTCAACTCAAAACAGAAACCCTCCCTCAGGGCACCTGGGTGGTTCAGTTGGTTAAACATCTTCCCTGGCTCCGTTCATGATCTCAGGGTCCTGGGATCAAGCCCCTTGTCAGGCTCCCTGCTCAAATTAAAAAAACAAACAAACAAAAAAACACCAAAAACCAAAAAAACCTAAAAAGCGGAAATACTCTGCTTGAGTCTGCTGTCCTTCTCAGTGTTGGGCCTCACCACTTCCCTAAGACTATGTTTCTTTACTAAAGTCTTTCCCTTTTCCCTTTTTCTTTCAGGTCCTGGTAGATGATAGTTTGAGTATCTGATAAATGAATCTGAGTTATGAAAGTCATGCTTAATACTAGTTTCTATCTCATTCCTTACATATACATTGGCAAGACTTTAGTAATGTTTGCACAGGGACGAAAAGGAGAGGACTTCATTTTGGAAGTATTTTCAGCTGCATATACTCCCAGGAAAGAAGATCAATCCTAGTGATAGGTAGCACTATAATTTTTAAACATCTGATTGGTCTTGGTCCATATCCAATTGTGCCATTACTCAATGTTCTCAAATCCATATCAGAATTTATCAGAGGCAGGAGAGGAAACTGTCCAAAAGTAAATAACCACATGATATAATGACTGATTGTGTTGTATCTCATTAAAAAAAAGCATTTGAAAAGTAGGACAGAGGAAAATGGCTGTCATGTTAAGGACAAAGGGAAAAATGATCAAGCATTGGATATAATTTAAAAAAATAATAACTTTAACAGAGTATACACAATGAAATAGCTGGTGTCTTTCATAATAGTCATTGGAGGAGATATCATACAATGATGTTTCTATTGCTCAAGACATTTTTGAAACACTCCCTGGGAATTTTCATGAGGATCACTTCATAAGTCATCTAAGAAAATTATTCCCATAAAATTATAATCATTACCTGCATATTTGCACATTTCCAGCATAGCATATGGATCTTCATTTTTTAAAACAAACAGATAAAAATATTTATTATTGAAAATTGTACTTGAGTGAATGTAGGTGAAGGAACCAACTTGGCATGTTGGAAGTAAACCTAAGTGAGACTGAACATGGTTTTCAATTTGAATTGTTTTAAGCACCAAGTTTCCTGACTTCTTACTGGTAGTAATTTCTTTTAGCAATAGTTTTACAATAAAGAAAATAAAGCTTGTTTCATAACTTATTTGGAATAAACAGGATCAGATATTCCCTTTGTGATTTCTTTGGGCATAAAAAGGAAATAGTTCTACCAAAGATTAATTTGGAACAACATACTAATACACTCACCATTGTCCGAGCAGCGAGCTTTGTAAACTAAATCTCTGGCAATTTCAGTCATTATTCAAAGTGGAAATTACAATTCATTTCTCTCTCACCATGATCAAGATGGAATCCCTATAGAGGCATATCACTCAGATGTCTGGTTTAGTAAAATGTATTATGTTGCATGTCAATCATTGTGCTGAGTATTAACACAAATCTTTATGTTCTTTCCTGCCAGTGTGAATCAAAGCCACTTGATAGGAAATTATTTTTTGTAAGGGGAGTGTTGAGCATAATCACATGTGCAAATGATTCAATGTCTTTGGTGTGGTTTTTTTAAATTATAAATTCTCTGATTAGAAATTATGCATAACAACATTGAATTAAGAAGATGCCAATTGGGTGCCTGGGTGGCTCAGTGGGTTAAAGCCTCTGCCTTTGGCTCAGGTCATGATCTCAGGGTCCTGGGATTGAGGCCCATATCAGGCTCTCTGCTCCACAGGGAGCCTGCTTCCTCCTCTTTCTCTGCCTGCCTCTCTGCCTACTTGTGATCTCTCTCTCTGTCAAATAAATAAATAAAATCTTAAAAAAAAAGGAAAAGAAGATGCCAATGAAAAGTGTATTTCTTCAACAAATTCCTTTTAAACATTGATACAAAATGTCTTCTTTCCTTTCATTTTACTTGTAAAGAGCTCTTTGGTAACTCTCTGGGGACAAGCCAACGAGAAATCATCACTAAGTTTTGAACAAAACTGCTATCTTTGTCTTCCATATATAAAAAGAGAGTTTATGACAATATCAAGTCCTGACCAAGACATTTATATTTCTTGAAAAGGAAAATGAAATAGGTGTGTGTATGATTTGTAGGAATAAAGAAAATGAATGTACCATCTTTTCAAGGAGGTAGAGTAGCTAATAAGATCCATTCATTCAACAGAGCCCAGCTTAAGAAAGGTTTTAATCCTGTGCAAGGAGAAGCCAGATTGCATTGGCAACAATAAAGGATTTTAAGAGTAAAATGGCATGACTTGTCTAAAATCCTCATTTTGGTGGCTATGAGTAGATGACCTTGAAGGAGAGCAAGACCAGTTAGAAAACAATCACAATGACTCGGATAAAAGATGGTGGTGAGCAGGAGGAGACTTGGATCTCTGCACAGGAAACTCACAGAAAAGTATTGATAATTAGATATCAGGGAAAGGAAGCATGAATATTCTAGGATAATTCCCCATTGCTTAACTTGACTAATTGGAAGAGATAATGTTGCTATTTCAGGAAATGCTGATGACAAAGAGGGAAGTGGTTTGAAGAAGTGAATCAAACATTCTCAGATGACTGTGTTAGACCTGTGATGCTTACTAGACACTTGAAGGGAGATGTCCAGGAGGCTGTGGAAAAGATATGCATAACATCAGGAGAGGAGACAGATTAAAAATGAAAACATCAAGGTTATCTGCATGTCGTAGGTATTTTAAAGCTACTTGAATTCAACCAGGAAGAATAAAAGCAAGATGAAAACTCAAAACGTAAAGGTTGAATAGACAGGCAAGAGCAAGCAAAGGAACAGGAGAGAATAGTCAGAAAAGAGGAGGAAAACCAAAGTAGCATGTGGTGTCCTGGAAACTTAGAAAAGAAAATCTTTCTCAAACAGCATTTGACAGTGGCAAGTACAACTGAAAGGGAAGCTATGGGATAGCACACATGAAAGCATCTAGTGCACTTTCTGGAACACAGTAAGTACTCAATAAATGTCATTTCCTTTCATTTCCTCATTCCAGTTCCTAGAGGTGCTACTGTTTAGTGATGAAGAGTAAAGGCTTAAGAGCCAGTCTACCTCGATTCAAATTCTTCCTCAGCCATTCCATAGCTGTATGACTTTATATGGGTCATTTTAAAATGGCAGCAATAAGATGCCTACTTCATGGGGCCACAGCTAACACTGAAATCAGTCAGGAAGGTTGGTTAATTACTACTACCTTTTCTATTTAATTTCTTCCATGTGATGTATTTTTAAAAATTCCCCACATTGTGCCCATATCTGCTTTTAAGGACTACAGTTCTTTTTATTGATTGGCGTTCGGATCATGTGTGGACACATAGAAAAGGAACAAACAAGGAACAGTGGGATGCCCAAA
This sequence comes from Spilogale gracilis, assembly GCA_004023965.1. Taxonomy (NCBI): domain Eukaryota; kingdom Metazoa; phylum Chordata; class Mammalia; order Carnivora; family Mephitidae; genus Spilogale; species Spilogale gracilis. The sequence goes on from PITA01010053.1 coordinate 56,198, forward strand.
GACTAGCAAAAGTGGAAAGTTATTTCCACCCAGAGGACCAAAGCGACAAGAAGATGAAATGGTGTTATCAGGGTGCATTGAGGATTAGAACTGCAAAAGAGTGGTTTCCTGATGGGAAAGAAAAATATGCTTATTACTAGGGACTGCTGCTTATAAAGGGAAGGAGGGAGAAGTGTGCCACTTATTCTCCTTTTTACCTTCATTTCTCAGTCTACTGGGACCTCCGGCTGATTCTAGATGCAAACTGGCTGGCAATGGAGACACGGTGAGGCAGTTTTCAAAAATTAGCCTCCTAAGACCCACATGGGGGTAGAGAAGGGTGGAACATAGACTAAGCAAACAAAGAACAACCAAGCATGATTTGCTGTTCTCTAGTGTTATGTTTCTAGCCAAGTCCCAGTAAAAGATTCCCAGATAAGGGTGATTCTGCCCCATTTCAATACCTCCTCTCACACTGGTGGCCAATCCACAGCTAATATCCTCAGCTTCTAAACTGTCTTCCATGTCACCCAGGTTTTCACAACTACTAAACAATATGGAATCTCCTTAGTATTTTGCTTCTCTCTCTCTCTCTCACACACACATATATGTATACATATACACACATACATATGTATAGATCAGTTAAAAGAGTGTTTATAATTTATATTGTATTTTATATATAATAAATTATAAAAATGAAAAGCTTGATCCAAACTTTTTTGGAGAATAGGCCAAAATTTTTGTCTATTTCCAAAATTTGGATAGAATTCCTTGATTTGACTACATCCCACAAGAATGCCTTCATTCTTGTTTTTTACTGGAAACTTCTAAACTGTTGACACCACAGATTAAAAAACAACAACAGCAACAAAACAGATGGGCATGTCTCCATGACTTCATTTTATGTTAAGGATATAAATATTCATCCAGATAAAAAACAATGTCTCTATTTTTTTAATGTCTAAATAAAACAATTTGCAAAAGTCATTTTATCCATTCATCTATTTCTTGCTTGTTGACATTAAATAGATCTATGGCTATGGTGGGGAATTCTGCAATTGTCAGTCATTATCAGTAATTCAGATGATTTTTTTCAATAAAAATGAAAGCAAATTTTTATAAAAAGGCTTAGAGTTGAAAATGCCTAAAAGTGTGAGATTAGAGAAACTTGTCATAACCATGACAAGATGAATGAAAATCCTTTTCAATAAAAATAACATTTTTATAAAGAATTCCTTTTTTCATTTTACATGGGAAGAAAGAAAGAAAGAAAGAAAGAAAGAGAGAGAGAGAGAGAGAGAGAGAGAGAGAGAGAAAGAAAGAAAGAAAGAAAGAAAGAAAGAAAGAAAGAAAGAAAAAGAAAGAGAGGAAGGAAGAAAAGAAGAAAGGAAGAAAGAAGAAAAGTAAAGTATTTGGCATAGAGTAGTACTGAACTTTAGCCAGAGGGGAGTTTGTTCAGAAGTTCATCCCTCCTTTAATCTAGGCAAGTTCAAGTTACAGCAAAATTATAGTTTCCAGTATCCCTTGAATTTCCAATGAGTTCTGTTGAGAAGGAATCTCAGAAGATAGTGACTCCACATTCTTAAATTCAAGACAAGGCAGTAAAGGACTCTTTGCTATTTAGATAATATCAGAAAAGTAGTTTGCTACTTTTTGTTATCAGATTTGTGATTATCAGACCTTAAGCCAAGATGCAAAAATCCACCATCTTGCCAGTTAAAGTCTTTTCATAAAATAATGGAAGCCATTTACTTTCACATAATGGGCCAGCAAGTACGATTTTTGTCATCTCTAAATAAGTCAAATTCTTATATAGTTCTTTGTATGACTAGCGGTATCCCGAAAAGGATGGTAATTATAAATTGCATTTCGGCAAACAGAGAATCAGAAGGAAGCAAAGGTCCTTTATGGCAAATCAATAAGTAGTTACTACATACAATTGAGTACAAAGTTATGTGGTCAAAATAATAAAAGCAAACTGTTTATGTTAATTGTTCCTTTTCTCCATTTATCAGTTTTTGTTGTTGTTGCTCAAGAGACAGTTATCCAAAGTAATTTTATTTGTGTGATGTAATTTAATTAAATTTATATGTTGAGGAGAAATAGTATAGTCAGGTTGGTGCTTTGCTCATGTCAAGGACATGTAATAAATGGGTTATGCACTTCAGGATCTGTCATTTTCTCTATGGAGGGCAGAGTCACACTAGAGGTACTATGACAATGACCGATGTGTGCTGTCGGTATTCGTAGAGTGTGAGCCCAAACAACAGCCGTGTTTCAAGGAATAAATACCTGAGATATGAGCAGACACCCCAGTGAGATTGAGTCAGCCAGTATAGAGACCACATAAGTAACATTTATTTAGTTATTTATGTATGTGTATATATATATACATATATATGTATATATGTGTGTATATATATATTTTTTATTTATTTATAAAGATTTTATTTATTTATTTGACAGAGAGATACAGAGAGAGCACAAGTACACAGAACAATGAGTAGAGGGAGAGGGAGAAGCAGGTTCTCTACCCAGCTGGGAGCCTGATGCAGGGATCTCCAGGACCCCGGGAATCATGACCCAAGTCAAAGGCAGCCACGCAACTGACTGAGCCACCCAGGTGCCCCAGCAACTTTTATTTAAAAGAAAGTGTAGGGCACCTGGGAGGCTCAGTTGGCTAAGCAACTGCCTTCGGCTCAGGTCATGATCCTGAAGGCCCAGGATCGAGTCCCACATCGGGCTTCCGGCTCCATAAGGAGTCTGCTTCTCCCTCTGACCATCTCCCCTCTCATGCTCAATCTCTCTCTCTCTCTCTCAAACAAATAAAATCTAAAAATAAATAAAGAAAGGTCTAGAAAATGATGGTCTATTCCGGTTTCTCAAGTATTTTTCAAGTAATAACTTTGATTTAAAAGTTGTCTGTTGTATACAAAAATGTTCTTGTAATAGTAAGTGCCATGTACTCAATGTGATCAAGATACATACTTAGTGGAAAAGCAAAAACGTCATCTAGTTAAAATGTGCTGTGGCTGTGAGACAGAGGTGTGTGTATTGCAGGAATGACCAAGAGAAAGTGAGCTCTGTGCTCCTTCACTCGATGGAGAGATTTCCAAGCCACAGAACAAATACAAATGATTCCAGCTGAAATCAGTACAAATGTCATTTTAAGTATGCAGCCAGTTTCAAAGTGTGGATTATTCAAGAATATTGTGGATTTTTCTAATGATACATAATACTAACTGGGATACATTTTAATAACACAAAACTACTCTTCAGCTGAGCATATGGAGATTTTTTTTCGTATTTTCATAGCAAGTATCAGTATTTATTTATTTTGAAATATCCAGCTCTAGTCTTACTAGCAGAGAGTCGTAAGACTCCTCAAGAAAATGACAAATCTTATCTTTGACCAAAATTTCTTTTTCAAATTACTTTCACTAGTGATAACACATTTTAGAAAAGAATATTTTGACTTATTCTCTGACACACAGCTCCTAGGGAATAAAATTACTAGGTCTTATGTTATTCTTACCAGATTCTTTTAAAAGAAAAGTGACTGAGAGAAACAGAATACCAGCAATATTTTTATTTCTTTTATTATAAATATAATTTGTTTATTGTATTTTTTATTTATTGCTACATTTTTATTATAATTTATATTTAGTTCATTATATTTTTTACTTAATTTTTCAGATGACAACATTAGAGTCCAGAATTGTAGTCATTTGCCCAAATCCATGTAGCTAAGGTGTGTTCTCTTATGAAAAAGTTAATTTATTTCATTACACTGGGCAGTATATGTGATTCCATGTGTAAATGTACTTTTGTTATGCAAGAAGAGTGTATTTCAAATATATGAATGGTACTTTTGGTTATGAGAATCCTTAAACTCTATGGTAATAGAGGAAAACCTTGGAAGAGAGGAACAAATCAATTGTAGATAAGAAAGGGAAAATTCTTTGAGTTGATGAACTGGACAGAAGAGGGTGTGAGGCGCTAAAAAGTGCAAAAGTCACCCTACAGAAGATGTTTGCTAGTTTGTTTTATTTGTTTGTTTTGGCAGGAGGGTATGACAAAGTGAAAAAGAGGATGGAATCCGGATAGTGCTCTATGAAAGATTAGGAACAAGTTTCAGTCTGTTAAATCCTGTGTGGCAAATTTGATGGGTAGGATAAGAAAACAGGACAGAATTATTGAAAGTTTCCACTGATGAAGATAAGGACAATCTCTAGCGAGGTTCACTTTATAAATAAATGCACTACCATCCCCTATAATACAATCTGTGATTAAAATAATTGCAAGTGACACAGGATATCTGCGACCTCATGAAAACATAGAAATTAACACTTAGCTGATAATGTATGTGTGGGGAAAAGTCTCTATCATACCAACCTTCATACTAAGCAGCATGTGGTATGGATGAAGCAGTTCCAAATAATACGGGACAGAGAAAGTGACGGGTCCCATTAAAGCCATTTGGCTAATGGGATGGCGGTGTCAAATGTCCATGCAAGTGCTGCTCAAAGAGAAAATCCACATAAGACCTAAAGTTCCAATAGCATCTGGATTTAGATGTGCCTGAATGCCACACACTGGTATATAGATGGTCACGGGAAGCACATAAGGGATCAGGTGGGACGCTACTGATGTTCTCCTGACTGCCTGCAAACAACGTGATTTTATTCATCTGCCAACTGATTAAAAATTGTATCTATCCTTTTGTTTTATATAAAGAGTCTTTGTTTCATTTACATTTGGACTCTGTTAAGCCCTGAGAGTTCCAAGTATTGACAGAACACGGAGCACTGATCAGCTCACCACGAAGATCTTTTATAAGCACTTAGCTAAGAGCTTTGAAGAAAAGCCCAAGCAAATAAAATTCTGTCTTTATTCAAAGAAATTCAGAAAGTTGGGCTTTAAAAAAATGTTGTTATATTCAAGAGACAACTTATTTGATGATTCACTGGCGGATATTAAAAGAAATTAGGGAGTTGGCATAAACCAATCTCTACTCTGGGTTGTTAATGGATTAGGAAAAAAAAAATGCTGGACTTGATGAAAAAAGACATGGATTCTAGTCTGAGGGTATTTTTTTTTTTATATCTGTATTATTTTGGGCAAGTCACCAAACCCCTCAGAATAAACTTCCATCTATTAATCTACATAGTTATGCTAAGAATTCTTGTTTTTCCTAATTTGAATGGACTGAAAAGTTCATTCTCTGTCTTGATCGGGCTCTGTACCCAAGTTTTCCTCCCATCCCATCACTGAGCATCCAATGCTTCCTTTTCAGTCATACGTGCAACGTCTGTGTGGAGCTAAGTATTCACTGGACATTGTGAAATGGAAACGAATGACGCACACAAGAAGGAATAACTAAGATACCCACACAATTTATTAAACATCCCCTCAAAACAGGAATATTTGAGAAGGCATTAGTAGGAGGAGAAAGGGGTCGGAGAGGACATAAAAAGACATAAAGCAGCGAGTTTCCCATAGCTGGCTATGTAGTTGCTTAGGGACCCACATAGGTTATGAAACTATGGACAGATACCACAGCCTGGATTAGCCCATCACGTTATGTGTCTGACATAGTGCGGTCCTCTGTTCATACGCTCCACAGTTAGTGATCCAGAAGAGTGCTGCCTAAGGGGACTTTCAGCAGGGAGGGGGAGTTCTGTTGCTCCTGGGCCCGTACAGGCAGCCACCAGTCTCCTGTAGCTGCCGAGTACCTGAAATGTAGCTAGCTTAACTAAGGAACTAAATTTTTATTTTTATTTATTTTTAACTCAGAATGCAAATTACACAGCCCCATGTGGCAGCAGCTACTGCGTCGGACAGCACGGATCTGTGACTTACATGGTTAATGAACGACCGGTCATATTCCTATGTGGAGCAGAGGAGTGCTTCCAAGACAGCATCATGGCTCAAAGTAATATGTGTCTGGGGCACATGGGTGGCTCAGTAGGTTAAAGCCTCTGCCTTTGGCTCAGGTCATGATCTCAGGGTCCTGGGATCGAGGCCCACAGAGGGCTCTCTGCTTGGCAGGGAGCCTGCTTTCTCCTCTCTCTCTGCCTGCTTCTCTGCCTACTTGTGATCTCTCTCTCTCTCTCTCTCTCTCTCTCTCTGTCAAATAAATAAATAAATAAATCTTAAAAAGAATATATGTGTCTGACAAAAAGAATCATTGTTATAGGGACTCCAATTTTCAAAACCCCCCAAGATTTCGTTTCTGCAACCTGTGCTTTACTTAATACCTCTCTTCAACAGATAATTGCCTTCCATCCTCAGAAGTAGAAACAGAATTAATAGAGTTGAATTTGCTCCATGGGATGCCCTCCTGTACGTTTCTGGGACTCAGTTTTCTCATCTGTAAAATGAAGCATTGGACTTCATCAGATCATGCTTAAAATTCTTTTCAGCTGCAGGGATTGGAAGAAAATGTACATGAACCACTGGGAAGGGCATGTATGTTTGATTTTAAGTCTCATCTGTGAATTCCTCTTTCATCATCAGAATCTCTCCAGCACGTTTCCCCTTTCCCTTTATGCCTCTCACTCCTCTTGTCTGTCCAACAGTTCAAAAGATTTCTCCCGTCTGAATGATTTATCCTTCTTGATTTATGCTGTCAGAAAGGTCTGTTTAGATAGAGCCCAACATACTTATGTGTTGCTTATGTATTCTAATAAGACAACTTCAAATGGATCAAGGTTATCTAAAAGAAAAAGGAGAACTTCAGTCAAAGATCAGAAGGAAAGAAAAGTTTATAAAATAAACTTGGGATAAAGAATTCTAGAGTCTAAACCAAACCAAGACAGGAAGGATGTTTTTCTTTCACAAAATCAGACTCATTCTTCTGTGAAGGGTTCTTTGAACGCCGAGGAGCCGCAGCTGCACACATGCAGATTTTCGACGACGTGGCGACTTGGAGTTTGTCAAAAGGAAAACAATCTGAAAATTCACTCCGGGTCCGGTCCCGCTGGCTCCCCTGGTACTCTACACCCTGAGAAAGAAGAAGATTACACAAGTGCCACCTTTTGGAGAAAACAGTGATAGCAACAAAGAGATGAGCTTTGAAGAGCATTAATTCTAATGCATTCTCAAAGGAAATAATGAAGTGGTAAATCATTTTAATCTTATAAAGCTTAGAAGTTATATTCTACATCTTTCCACCTAAAATATAAGTTGAATGTGAATTAAAACCTGAATTTGGTCTTTAAATATTTTATTTATTTATTTGAGAGAGACAGAGTAAGAGAGCGCATGAGTAGCGGAAGGTCAGAGGGAGAAGTAGACTCCCCACAGAGCTGGGAGCCAGATGTGGGACTCAATCTCGGGACTCCAGGATCATAAGACTTGAGCTGAAGGCAGTGGCTTGACCAACTGAGCCACCCAGGCGCCCCTGGTGTTTGTCATTTTTAAATGTATATTTAAACAAAGTAAGTGTATCTGACCTTGTTTTAAAACAATATGAAATAATCACAAAAAATAATATGCTACCCAAAATACGGATGTCATGATTTTCTTTTAGCCTCGATCATGCATATAGATCTACTGGGAATGTTAATTATTTGCTCCTGGTTACTCTGCCTTAGAGAAGACAATCCTTAACTTTAGGTGGTTTTTTTTTATTTTTTATTTTTTTAATTTTATTTATTATTATTTTTTTTAGTATTTAGAATGGAAAACTTAAGAGGTTAATACCTTTATTTTGCTATAGCAGGAAATTCTTACTTGTTTTATCTAAAACCAGGGGAGAAATGGTGCCAGGAATCTGCTAAGTTTCTTGGACTTGTGGAGTCAAAGGCTCTACAGGTACAATAAAACATTGTAGAGAATGTAAGCATAATTATTTAATCTGTGCTAAGACCCTTATCGTGTCCCAGGCACCATGGGCATGCCCTCCACTGCCATAATCTGAGCAAAAGATGGGGCAGATGAATAATAGACAAGGCTGACCTTTAAAATGCTTCAGGGGGGCACCTGGGTGGCTCAGTTGTTAAGCATCTGTCCTTGGCTCAGGTCATGATCCCGGAGTCCCAGGATCGAGTCCCACATCAGGCTCTCCGATCAGCAGGAAGCCTGCTACTCCCTCTCCCACTCCCCTGCTTGTGTTCCCTCTCTAGCTGTGTTTCTCTCTGTCAAATAAATAAAACCTTTAAAAAAATTAAAAACTAAAAATAAAATAAAATGCTTCAGGGATGAAGGTAGACGGACATTGGAATTTATCTGAAGCCACATAGAAATATCCACAAATCTGACTTAGAAATAGTTCTCACTGGACTGACACGTTTAAGTTGTAAGTATAAAATAGTCCTCTTTATTTAATGTCTCATTCTCTCTCTGAAGAATCTTTCGAACATAATCCGATAAAAGTATAGAGCAACTCCAATAAATGGCTGATTGCTTCCGTGGAACCCTGGATTCTTTCTCTCCAATTTATTTCATTTGTGCAACCACACTCACATTCAAGAATTAAAATTTTTGTAATGTTTCCCTTACACATCCCAACTCAGATTCTGCCTTCCCTAATGGAAGTGTCATAGAGGCTGTTATGATTTTTAAGTATGAAATGAAAGCTGCCCTTGCTAATGACAGCCATGCAATTCTGAGAACCATCTTCACTGAGCACAGATGCATGATCCTGACTTTTTGTATATCGCTCCCTTCCCCACCCTACCCCACCTCGTAAATTTTAACAAAATTATTTGCCCTCAAATTAAATATGTGAGAGGAAGATCAATGAAGCAGTGTTTTCTGTCTTACGCTCTGCCAACATGGGGACGTTAGGTTTGGAGTTAAAATTACTCAGCAGGCCCAGCTGTGGTTCTCACTTGGCTCTCCCTTTCTCCAAAACTCAAAATAGCTTATAATGCCACGTACCATATGTGGAGTAATAATTAGGCTTACCAGGGTGCTTTCTGTTGGACAATCTCTTTGGCATAGACGAAGCCATAAAATTTAGCTTTTTATACAAAGTTATCCAGCTTTTTTGCAAATGCTTTAAAGACCATAACTGTAATATTGCTCGACAATTTGGCATGCTCAGAGGTGACTAATGGGCACTTTCGGGTCTTGAATTTTATGCATTTTTTTTCTTTTGGGACATATGCCAGAATTTGGGAATCAAATCAGTAGCACACATCCACAGTCCTTGAAACCTGAAAACAAATAAGGGCATACACTTTAATAGTATCACACAGAACTGATCTTGCAAAAATAATTTGGAACTTCAAGTGAAAAATAAATACGAAGACCTTCCAAGCATGTTTAACATTTTGAATGAGCTTTTGGGTGCCTAGAGACAGTATCATATTTTCTTAATTAGAATTCCTATATCCGGTCTCTACCAATGGTGCATAAATCTTTTTCATTTGGCCACACACAGTCTGTTTGGGATTGCCCTCTTCCATTTAATTTGCACCCCAAACAATCACAAACCAGAAACATATGTCCCAAATCACGTGTCTTTAGATTCTGCCACATTGTTGGTATAAAACAGGCATTATCAGAAATGACTGTGAAAAATAAAATATTTAAGTATTTTTAGAGTAAGATCAGGATGGCTTAAACTTGGTTTTAGAGGTCAACTAAAGGGCACGGGCTTAAAAGTCTCCCTTTGGACACACACAACAGGGCATATTTGTTTATGTAAACAAGTCTAAGGCAGGTTCCTTCAGAACTGCAAGACTGAAAAAGGAGAAAAAACTTAGAAAAAGCTACTTGTGATTATTTGATAAATTTATTTTCTCTAAACTGTAGCATCCACCAAATCCTTATTTTCCTGTTCTGTGTTCACTTTGGGTTTTTCTTAAAGATCTTATTTCTTGAGAGAAAGAGAGCAAGAGAGCATGAATGGGCCGGGAAGAGCAGAGAAAGAGGGAGAAGCACACTCCCCACTGAGCAGGGAGCAGGACATGGGCTCGATCCCAGGACCCTGAGATGACCTGAGCTGAAGGCAGATGCTTAACCAACTGAGCCACCCAGGAGCCCAACTTATGATATGTGTTTAATTAAAATTAATAGAAGATATAGGAAAAAAACCCCAAAACTCAGAAGCATGAATTTCACATTGTACCTATGTATCCAGAAGGTTCCCAGTAGTTTTACAGTTTACAAACTAGTCTATTTTGTAGTTACACTTATATGCTTTAGACTACACATGTTTTAGCATTGGAGTAAGCAAGTATCCAAACATCATGTTTAAAGTTTCTTTTTGAAACTCCTTTTTATGTTTTCAAAATATAAAACGTATTACATACATGTACATAAAATGTAATACTTTCTGTATGTGTAATTTGGGGTCCTACTATTTCACCGCATTGTGTGTGAGAAGAGTGGGATTTAGGCCCAGAGTGGTGCCATTACCAGGAAATGTATAGCTTTCTTTGACCCCATTAGAAAATGTTATAAAATTAATGCAAATAATTCAAAGTCATTTATTGTCAACAGGGAAATTATTAAAACATAGAAAGTCCTTTATTTACTTACACTTAAACAAAATAATATTTTATTATAATATAAAATAATATTTTGTTACTTAAAATGATACAGTAGGAAATCATGGATATTAAATCAGAGTGTAAGTTCTGAATCTTATTTCCACTATCTTGTAATATCTAAAATCTTGTGGTCCCGGGAAGTCATGAAACTCCTGAAGCCCTAGTTTTCTGGAGAAAAACCTGACACTATGGGTTAATGTGAGGATTTAGTGTGCTTACAAAGACATATCTTTCAGATGTTTTGTAATTTCCTGTGCTTTTTCCACAGGGAACACTTAGTAAGTATTTATTTTGCTTATTTTGAAAGCCTAATTACTTTTCACTGAAACCACCCCATTGTACAAGGTGAATGAACACTAGGGGTACCCTAAGGTCAAAATGGAAATGAAGAAATGGCCTTTAGAATGACTTTCTTGTTTTTTTTTTTTTGTAAACAAGCTCCTTCAGAAGCTTTGCAAAAAGGCCTTTCCTCCAGGAGGCCCATCCAGCACAATTAACCACCATTACCCCAGAATGCATTTAATCAGTTTAAAATCCTCAAGAGAACAAATCACTTCTAAATTTGACCCAACCATATTTATGATAACAGCATATGGGTCATAGGCCTTGCCTTTCCTTTCATTCATTCATTCACTCATCCATCCACTCATCCATTCATTTGTCATTTAATCAGTCATTTATTCAATAAATGGTTACCATGGTTTGAGTGTGTAAGAGTGTTGGATTTCTCTGGAAAAATAAGGGAAGAGCAGGGAGTCCAAGTATGTGTAATTGTCCTACTGAGTATGCCAGAATCTTGAGCAGTTTTCTCTGTTCACTTTACACCCTTGCCTTTGATGTGAACAATCAGAGATGAAGAGGATGATCCCCTCCATAGCTGTTGGGTGATTCACTGTCCATGAAGGGCTATAAGCTCTTTTGAGCTTGACGACCCCATGAAGCCATTATTCTCAACTCAGAAGGGCCCATGTCCAGGCTGATAAGTGAAGTTGGCCTCAATGTTTATGCCTCAGAAACAGTTTGACTCAGGACATTCTATCTAATCTTGAATTTTTAATTTTTAAAATTTATTCCATAAAGAGGGCTCCAAATAGTTCTGAGTTTCAGGCCTAACAACCTGGTTTGTTTCTACTATACCCATATTGCTTCTTTTTACTTTGTTTTGTTTCATTATATTACAGAGCTATTGCTTTTAGCAATTGTTTTTAAAATATCCAAACCAGTGGTTCACAATGATACAATGATGCCTGCCATGCATGATAGTTAATGGAGAAATTTTTTATACTGTGATTCCCAAGTTCTTGCCCTACAGAACTGTTTCAGTAGGGTTTGCAATCTTAAGAATATGCATATAAACATAAATAGTATATTATACTGCACTTATATATCATGTGTGTGATATATATGAATATATTATATAATATACATTACAAATGATAAATCTGTGTGTATGTATTTGATATTTTACATACATATAATATATATATGTATGTATTAGAAATTGCTCATTTTTTATTTGGAAATGATGGCAACTGTAGGGGATGAATGAGGGGTAGAAGGCCCAGTTTGGTTAAGAGTTCTTTTTCCAAGTAGACTTCGAGTGGATGTTTGGAGGTATTGATTATGCTGAAATGAACCCTGCCATAGATACAGCTAATCATTCACAAATGCTTAGCAATGAACTTGCCACCATACTTCACTTTTTTTTTTTTTAAAGATTTTATTCATTTGACAGAGAGAGAGAGAGAGACAGTGAGAGAGGGAACACAAGTAGGGTGAGTGAGAGACAGAGAAACAGGCTTCCTGCTGACCAGGGAGCCCGATGCGGGGCTCGATCCCAGAACCCTGGGTTCTGAGCCAAAGGCAGATACCCAACAATTGAGCCACCTAGGCACCCTAGCCACTATACTTCTGCTCCAGTTTCACAGTGGCTAGAATTAAAACGTTTAAGTCATATACAGTGGCCCTAAAACAAAACGTAAGGTGTCCCCACAGCTCTACTTTGTAGACTCTGATACACAGCACTTTTAGTCCTTTTGCTAACTCACTTTATTTCTCTATCTCTTGTCTCAGTTTTAACCTCTGTTCCTTCCACAGGACCCTTAGTTCCCTACCAGCCACCTGGTTCTACCTCATGCCCAGTTTCAGCCAGCTACCTTTCCACTTCTCAAGTCCACCTGCTATAAAGACTGCAAACAGTAATGGAAATCTTCAGAGACCCATCTGCTGTCTATCATCTATGACCAGTCAAGTTTACAGGAGTTACCTTTACATTGTGTAACCTTGGACCTCAAAGAGACTGGCTCAAATAATATAATATCATCATTATCACCATGGCTTAGAGAACTACAACATTCAAATAGTATATCATTAATAAGGACAATGGCTTTCAAAAGAGTATAATATGCTCTTTTTTCTTGTCCCACCCCACTGTTTAACCAGATCCAGTCCTAGATCAAAGATTCTGGAAAATACTGCCTCTAAGTTTTAACCAATTGAGAACTGAAATGTAGCCAAGACTCAAAATAAATTATTCAGAGATCTTGAATACAGTGGAATAGGAATGTAGACTGATGAGTAATAGATAATATAGAGTATGTTACAGTGTTAGTTGAAAGAGTTTAAAGGTCAAGATGGGACCAGGGAAGGAGACAAACCATAAGAGACTCCTAATCTCAGGAAACAAGCAGGGTTGCTGAGGGCAGTGGGAGGAATAGGGTGGCTGGGTAATGGAAAAAAATAAAAAGCTAAAATTAAAAAAAAAAGAGTTTAGGGGTGCCTGGGTTGCTCAGTGGTTAAGCCTCTGCCTTCAGCTCAGGCCATGATCCTGGAGTCCCAGAATCGAGCCCCACATCGGCCTCCCTGCTCTGCAGGAAGCCTGCTTCTCCCTCTCTAACTCCCGCTGCTTATGTTCCCTCTCTGGCTGCGTTTCTCTGTCAAATAAATAAAATCTTTAAAAAAAAAGTTTAAAGGTAATCATCATTTAATGAAGAATTAATTGAAAGGGTGAAAATAAATCAATTTTCCCACCCATTCTTTTGCTAAATGACAAAGATTTCTTTAGTCCTTACCATATAGTACTACTATTTTTATAATAATTACCAATTTAGAGTATATTTGATAAAATACTTAATCCCTAATACTAAATCATATTTATTACCAAAAATACATATTACAACCATTTATAATTGTGTGAAGTAACTAAACTGATTACATGATTTAATTATGTTTTGCATATATAAAATCCTCTTCTAAAAGACTTACATATATCCAATATTTTTAAATAATATAAGACCTCATTATCTGTATTATTTTATTAAAAAAATCTTAATAAGATGATATGAATGGAACCAAAATATATGTTATATATTGTTTTCAACAACACAGCAGTATCTATAAGTACTTAAACTTGATAGGATAACCCACCACCACCACCTGCTGTTTGAAACAGAAAATTCAATTGAGTTCAAGTTACAGGAATAGAAACTCAAAGCTTGGGTCTGGTTATAAATTATCATGGGGGAAAAGTACCATCATTATTATCTCTCCGATTTTAAGGTTTTTTAAATAATTTATTTTTTGAGCATGCGTGCAGATTTTTAAATATACTGATATTACAAATAGGAAAAGAGATAAATGGAGCAAAACAAGGAGCACTAAGTCAGATAAGTAAATACTTTGAATTTGAGCCCTCTGTTGTACTCTAAAGACACAAGCACCAGAGATACATACTGGGCCCTAAATAAATGGCATCTCTGATTGTATTATTTTATCCACAATTGGCATATATAAGAAAAATATAAAAACCCAGGCTTCTATATTTTCAAATGAAAGTTTATTAGCACTCTGTTTCTGCAATGTGTTACTATGTGCTTAGGTTAAATAGACTTAATTGACTTCCTTTGTAATCTTTAGCATTCCCTATATATCCTTGACTACAGAGTAGAACAGTATCACTAAAATCCCAAATTTGGGAAGTTCAAATCAGCCCAGACCATGGACAGACTGTGAGGGTTATCATGAGAACAGAAGAAGTTTTGTCTTTCAAATAAACATAAAGTGTGGAACTTGAGTCAGTCAACCTGATAGAAACATTAAATTTGCTGTAGACAATCATTACAATTTCAGCCTATAATCCAGTTATTAGATTATCTCTTGACAAGAAGAGGAGTATAGACAGGCCAAACACATGTTCATGTACATATTTGGATTCATCTGATGATGCAAGATCACTTTGGAGAGGAGTGCCTGGGTGGTTCAGTCAGTTAAGTGACTGCCTTCGGCTCAGGGCATGAGCCTAGAATTCCAGGATGGAGTCCTGCATTGGGCTCCCAGCTCTGCGGGGATTCTGCTTCTCCCTCTGAGCGTCTCCCCTCTCAGGCTCTCTCTCACTCTCTCTCTCAAATAAATAACTAAAAATCTTTAAAAAAAAAAAAAAAGATCACTTTGGATAGCACAAATCTCTCCCTCATGGACAAGCTTCCAACAGATTTCAAAGAATGGACTTTTATCCTTTTTTTCTCCTTTAATCCCATAGAATGTAGCGATTTTTTAAAACCTCCTTATTATCCTTAGAAAAGTAATATTGTGAGTATGGCCATCACTATGAGCATTCTGTTCAAATTCAATTAGATGAGAAGAATGAAATAGGTCTATATCATGGAGATCTTCAGTACTACATAGAATTATGTAATGCATGGATGAAAAAATAAATATAGAGATGGATGGATGGATAGATATGGATAGATGACAGATGGAGAGGCTTCAGAAAAGAAGTTTACCAAGGGAAAAGGGAAAGCTTTCCTTTAGAGTGGAATTCCAACTAATGAAGATAAAAGGAATGATAAAAATAGGAAATCACTATTTGGAAACCACCTGAGTAATAACAGTTTCAGATAAGAATTATCAATGGATTTGTGGGTTAAAGTATAGTGAAGCACAGGATGATTACATAATCTCAAAGGAGCTTTCAACACAACATTTACTAATTACAAAGGGAAAATGGTAACTTTATATTGGAGAAAAATTGGCAGAAAACACCTTTACCAAGTGGACACAGTTGAAATCACCAACTTATCAACAGAGCACATCAGGACGCACTGAGAAAGACACATTACTCTTGTGGTATTCTTGCTCAAAATGTATAACTTGAATCTAATAAAAAGGAAACATCAGACAAACCCAAACTGAGAAACATTTTACAAGATAATTGATCTGTATTCTTCCCTTTTAAGATTTTATTTATTTATTTGACAGGGAGAGAGAGAGCACAAGCAGAGGGAGCTGCAGAGAGAGGGAGAAGGAGGCTCCCCACTGAGCAGGAAGCCCAATGTGGGGCTCCATCCCAGGACTCCGGGATCATGACCTGAGCTGAAAGCAGATGCTTAACCAACTGAGGTACCCAGGTGCCATACTGGCCTGTATTCTTAAAAAAAAAAAAAAAAAAAAAAAAAAAAAAAAAAAAAAAAAAAAAAAAAGTCATTAAAAGACAAAAACCAAGGATATGTTTCAGATTAAAGCAAGATAAGAGACATGACAATCTATGCAACATGTGATCCTGGATTAGGTAAGAACACTAGTGGTACAGATGGCTAACTTTGAATATATGGCTTCTAGATTAGATACTATTAATTTACTACTATTAATGGTAGTTTATTTTATTCACTGTAATGAGGTTAAGTAATAGAAAATGTATACTAATGTATTTAGATGTAAAGGGTATTACGTCTGCAAAGTACTTTCAAATATTTTAGAAACAGAATATGTAAGTATATTTATATTTATATCGAGAGCCATACCCACAGAGAGAGGCCGGAGGAAGAGGAAGAGAGAGAAAAAGAATGGTAAAACAAAGATGTGTTAAAAGCTGGGAATCTGGGTTAAGATTGATCAGAACTCTTTGGATTAATTTTGCAAATTTTGGATATCTGAAATTATTTCAAAATTAAAAATTGAAGTTAGTAATAGAAAGAGAAGGAGGACAAAAGAAAAGTAGGAGCAATGGGAGGAGGAGAGGGAGGAGATGGGGGGATGAGAACGGCTGACCCTCTCAGAAGGTCTTATAGCAAAGTCTTCTCATTTCCAAGTATGTCATAACCACAGTAACATTCTGTAACCACACAGAAGCTTGTTTATTGAATGAGGATAATTTGGATGGGAAAGGGCAATAAAGAACCAGGAGCCGGAGCTTGGGATGAACCACACTTCTAATAGAAAGCATTTCCTGCACTATGAGCTCTATGAGGGCAAGAAACTGGGTGGTTTTTGCTCACTATTGTTCATCCAGCCCTGACACAATGCCTGGCACCTAAGATGTGCTCAATGAATGTATGTTAAAGGAATAATGTACGATTCCTACTTTGTGATTTGTTCAACTTGTATTCTCCTCTTTTGCGATTATCCTCACACCTTCCTAAATTCTGCCCAGTAAACATCCAGGTGTTAAATGTATGTAATTATTCAACCTGAGCAACTTTGCAAGAAAGGAAAACTATATTATGTGAGACCAAGAAAGACGAAATCCAACACTACTTAGTAATGAAACATGGGCACATCTTTGCTGGCCTGTGCTAAGTGGAAGGTTTGTGGTTAACACATTCTTTTCACCCAGTGAGCAACTGTAAACTTCCTTGAACATTAATTTAATATCAATAGCCTTACAGAGCTGTGAAAGAGTTGTGGTTAAAAACAACATGGCTGGTAGTGTTTCAAACCAAATTCCAAGTTTTCCACACCATCTGATATTTTGGAATGTGAGTGGTGAAATTTGAAATTACTACCATAACTGGAAGTGCTGGAGAACACTACAGGAGTTATAATTACACTGGACATGGAAGCCCACCTCAGGAACAACATGTGGCAAGAACATGTCTCCAATCTGCCTCACACACTGACTCTCTCTTCTTGGTGACATCAGCATTTTCTTTTATATTAGATGGCAACTAAACAGGCCAAGTCTGAGCATGCCTTTGGCCTTCACCCTAAGGCATATCCTTCAGTAGTGTTTTCAGGATTACCTCAAAGGAATATCACATCTCCAAACGCTACCCATAGATGAAAAATGCAAAGGTGAGTCCTTCACCCAATGCCAACCAACTCGCACACCCAGTGACACCTCTGTAGTGACCTGCAGCACAAGTGAGGTAGAGGAGTGATGGCCGTGGTGGAGTTTGATGTTTTGAGGTTTTATTTTATTTAATAGAATTACTGAGACATAACTGACATTAATTAATTGCACATATTTATTGGGTAGAATTTGATGTTTTAACATTTATACATACCATGTTTGTTTGTTTGTTTGTTTGTTAAAGATTTTATTTATTTATTTGATAGAGAGAAACACAGCCAGAGAGGGAACACAAGCAGAGGGACTGAGAAAGGGAGAAGCAGGCTTCCTGCCGAGCAGGGAAGCCTGATGCGGGGCTCGAACCCGGGACTCAGGGATCATGATCTGAGCTGAAGGCAGTCGCTTAACAACTGAGCCACCCAGGCACCCCTAC